>PVIA01007503.1:0-82513 GCA_004024845.1 Tonatia bakeri
AGGGACTGTGGGGGCGGGGAGGGAAGATCCCATGACCAGGCTTCAGAGCAAGGCACAGCTGACCAGGAGCCAAAAGGAGAAAGCTGGGTTTACCGGAATTTGGGAGAGACCCACACAGAGGGAGAAGGAATAAGAATCTGGAAGTGATTCGCCACCAGCATAGAGGCCCAGGTGTGTCTGGGCCACTGGGACCAGCGTGGTAGCAATCAGAAAGATAGCGCTAAGGGCCAAGACTGGTAGTCCAGCCCGCGGTCCAGGCTTCCTCCTGCCTGACTCTGAGCCCTAGTTTTCTCACGTACGCCTCTGTTTTCCTCAGTTGTCACATGCAGCCCCTGACCCAAGTGGTTCTCATGACTTATGCATCCCTCTGGTTGTCAAATTCTGCCTTGACCTCTTCTGTGTTTCTTCCCACTTCCCTCCCATGGTACAGTGGGAACACCGGAGCTAGAGACATTCTGCCACATGCTTCCTTTCCTGAAAATCTAAAGTTGTAAGAAACTCCAGAGAACCCCTGAGCCCTAATATGTTCTTTGAAGATGATGCAAAGAGATGCTGTCTCCAGCAAGAGAACAGTCTCCCAGAGGATTGGCAGTGAGGAATCTGAAGGGGTGAGGAAGGCACTGCTCACGTATGGTACAACGGGAGGGAAGCGGGTAACTGCTAAGATTCAGTTATATCCACCTGTAAAATGAGGGAATAATCTCTGCACAGTTTACCTACCAGGACAACAAATGCAATTGCTGCTAAGGAAGCATTTTTTAAAAATAGAAAAGTTCTACACAAATATTTTATGTACAACAACACACACATGTATGGTACACACAACACACACACAGCAGTGTGACTCCAGCAGTGTCTGGACTTCAAAAGTGGAAACCAAACAAGAGCGTGTCGGGGAAGGGAAGGAGCCAGGTCTTTGGGAAGAAGCTGCCGGCCTGTCTTTCCTTCAGGACAATAGCGAAATTCCAGAGCCTCATCAGACGGGTCCTCCATGTCTCAGTAAAACTAAACTGACAAGCATGACCTCCCCTTGACGGTTCACCTTATTGAAGCTGTCTGGTAGGTGAGACATTTATTAACATGGATGGACTGCCTACCGAGAGGGCCCCACGGCCGAGGGCTCAGCAGAAGGAATTCCTTCCCCACATGCAGTGAGTTTGCTTCAGAATGGAATTTGATAATGTCCTCTCTGCTGAAGGGCCGTGACTGAAGGAAGGCGGGGCTTTTGACATGGGCATGGTCAGCCCGTGGGGATAAGGAGCTTGAACACAAACTCTAGCACCAGGAGGCACATGGTTCCATAATTCTAGATGAACCACCCCAAAACCCAGTTTCCCCATGTAGGAGCTGGGTTAAAACTGTCCACAGTGGGGATGGGGAGGGGAAAGAAGAGCAGTAAACATGTCACTGAGTCATCCCAGGAGAATGCTGGATGTGTCACAAACCAGTCTCCACCCTGAACACCCAGTGCACACACTCATATTTAAGG
Source organism: Tonatia bakeri (assembly GCA_004024845.1). Taxonomy (NCBI): domain Eukaryota; kingdom Metazoa; phylum Chordata; class Mammalia; order Chiroptera; family Phyllostomidae; genus Tonatia; species Tonatia bakeri. Next base: position 1,490 of record PVIA01007503.1, read on the forward strand.
TGAAACATCTTAATCCAAGAAAAATCTCAAAAGCAGCACAAGCCACATAGCCTATGTATTAGTTATATATGCTGTGTAACAAATGACCCTAAAATTTAGCAGCTTAAAACACAACCATTTCTTATCTTACAGTGTTTGTCTCTAGGTCAGGAGTCTGGGCTCAGCTCAACCTCAAGATCTCTCATGTGCTGGGGTGGGGACTTGGGGGTGGTCAGCTTCCATGTGGACTCACATAGCCATTGGACTGAAGGCCTCAGGCTCTCAATGGCTGTCAGCCTGAGCCTCCTTCAGTTTCTTGTCACATGGGCCTCTCCACAGTGTGACTCACAACCTATTAATTGATCTCTCTTAGAATAAGGGGGGGTGAATGTGATGGTTATTTTTATGTGTCAACCCGGCTGCCCATAATGTCCAGAGCATTATTCTGGATGTTTCTAGAAAAGTGTTTTTTGATGACATTAACATTTAAATTGGTGGACTTTGAGTAAAACAGATTATCCTTTATCAGGTGGGTGGGCTTTGTCCAATCAGTTGATGACCTTTACTAGAGCAAAGACTGGCCTCTCTTGAGAAAAGAAAGATTCAAATCACAACTATTTCCTGATTCTTCAGCCTGGTGGCCTCCCCAATCAGATTTTGGACTTGCCAGGCTTCCACAATTACATGAAAAATTCCTTAAAGTAAATATTTCTCTCTACCCACATACACACATGCACACACACATACATTATATCAGCCCCATTTTCTCTGCAGAACCCGGAATCATACAATGAGAGTGAGATAAATTCACAGTCTTTTTTAGCCAGATCTTGAACTTGACACCCCACCACTTTTTCCCAAATACTTTTTACTCTAATAAAATACACACAGTGTAACAGAACTACATTAACCATTTCTGGGTAGAGTCAGTAGTATTAAATATGTTCAAAATGTTGTGCAACCATCAGCATCATGCGTCCACTTCCATAACTTTTCCTCTTCCCCAAGTGAAACCCCTACCAATTCAACAATAACTCCACATGCTCCCCAGTTCCCAGCAAACTCGATTCTTCTCTCTGTCTCTATGAATTTGACGACTCTAGCTGCCTTTCATGAATGGAATTGTAAGTATCTGTCACTTAGCATAATGTCCTCCAGGTTCATCCATGTCGTAGCAGGTGTCAGAATTTCCTTCCCATTTAAGGCTGAATAATATTACACTGTATGGATAGATCACGTTTTGTTTATCCATTCATCTGTGACATCCATCACTTCTTCTGTATTCCACTGGTTATGGGTGAGTCATTGAGTCCAGATCACTCTCAAGAGGAGGGGATTACCAAGGGTATACATGCCAGGTGACAAGGATCCTGGAAGCCATTTTCAAATCTGGGGGTGGGGGGGATGAATATTGTTGTGAAATTTATCAGCTGCATGATGTTAGAGCAAGTAATTTAATCTCCTTAAGCCTCATTTTCTCCCTCCACAGAGGATTTTAGTGCCTTCTACAGAGGTGTGCTGTGAGGCAGGGAAAATGCATGGAAGGCATACAGGAAGTACTTGATAAATGCTGATGATGACAATGATGATTTTTTTTTCAAGATTTTATTTACTTTTAGAGAGAGGGGACGGGAGGGAGCAAGAGAAGGAGAGAAACATCAGTGTGGGAGAGATACATCGCTCAGTTGCCTCTTGCACTCCTCCACCTGGGGACCCATCCCGCAACCCAGACATGTGCCCTGACCGGGAATGGAACCAGCAGTCTTTCGGTTCGCAGGCCGGTGCTCCATCCTTTGAGCCACACCAGCCAGGATGACAGACAGGGATGATTTAAATAGTTAGGATGTTAGTTTTGTAGAGCTGGCTATGGCCTTAAAGATGAACTAGTTCAGCCTATTCATTTCAGAGGGAAGAAATTCAGGGAGCAAAGTGACTCACCTACTGTCGATTTTCCCATGTCTCCCATGGCCCCCTCAGTCCTCGGATCTCGGCAGCAGCTGAAATCTTTGAGCCCAAGACCTTGGCAATAATGCTCAAGGAGGCAAAGTCCATGTCTCAAAAATTATTTCCTTTTAATAATTTTTTGCTACCTGACATTTGCCAGGTCATCTATCTGGCACTGGTGTAGTCTAAGTACAAAGGTGACATTGGACCTGAAGCCTGATGGAGGCAGAGCACAGGCTTACTGAGGAGTGAGGGGAGGAACATTCCATGCGGAGGAAACCGGCAGGCCCTCCATCCACAGGAGGCATGCTTCTCCCATGATCACACGAAAATGGTCTTGAGAAAGCTGCCAGTGGCCCCACTTACTAAATCCAGGGGCTGCCTTTTCATTTTTCTCATCTGATTCACTGTTCTGTCCATTTCTTTTCTTTCTTTCCTTTTTTTTTCTCAAATCCTTCACCTTTTTCATCCTGACCCCCAAACCGCCTCCCTTCTGACAGCTATCAGTCCATTCTCTGTATCCATGAGTCTGTTTCTATTTTGTTTGTTGGTTTATTTTGTTCATTAGATTCCACATATAAGTGAAATCATACAGTATCTGCCTTTCTCTGACTGGCTTAGTATAATGTTCTCCAGATCTATCCATGCTGTCACAAAAAGTAAGATTTCCTTATTTTTTACAGCCAAGTAGTATTCTGTTGTGCAAATGTACCACAGCTTCCCCATGCACTCATCTACTGACGGACACTTAGGCTGCCTCCGCATCTTGGCTGCTGCAAATAACGCCGCACTGAACACTGGGGTGCATATATTCTTTTGAATTAGTGTTCTGGGTTTCTCTGGGTACATCCCCAGAAATGGAATTGCTGGGTCATAAGGCAGTTCCAGTTTTAGTTTTCTGAGGAACCTCCATACTGCTTTCCACAACAGCTGCACCAATCTGCATCCCCACCAACAGTGCACGAGGGTTCTCTTTTTTCTAACCCTCATCAGTACTTCTCGTTTGTTGATTTATTAACAAATGTGTTGTTTGTTGCATTCTGACAGATGCAAGGTGATATCTCACTGTGGTTTTAATTCTTATTTCTCTGAAGATTAGTGATGTTGATTGAGCATTTTTTCATGTTCCTTGGGCATCTGTATAGTCCTCTTTGGAGAAGTGTCTATTCAGGTCCTTTGCCCATCTTTTAATTGGATTGTTTTTTTTTTTTTTTTTTTTTTTTTTTTTTTTTTTTTTTTTTTTTTTTTTTTTTTTTTTTTTTTTTTTTTTTTTTTTTTTTTTTTTTTTTTTTTTTTTTTTTTTTTTTTTTTTTTTTTTTTTGGTGTATGTGTGTTGAGTTATATGAGTTATTTATACATTTTAGATGTTAACTGCTTACCAGACATATCATTGGTGAACATGTTTGCCGGTTCAGGGTATCTTTTCATTTCGTTGATAGTTTCCTTTGCTGTTCTGTCCATTTCATTTGAAGTATCCCCAGACTTGAATTTGCTGCTTCTTTAGCCTCCACAGCACTACTCTCTCTTGCCTCCCACTCCGACCTCTCTGAATGCTCCTCCTGGCTCATCTCACAAGCTTCTGTGCCCTCCTGCACGATGCTTCCTGAATGTCCCTGCTCCCCCGGGTCTTATCTGCTCACTTAACAGCTCAGCCTCCACCCTGACCAACATCTCATGGTGATCAAGTTCAGATCAGTGTCTCTAGGCTCAGACTCATGTATCTACCTAACTGGCTGCCATCATGACTTCTAGGTACTGCATAAGCCCCTCAAACACAGCACGGACCATACAAACCTCCTTTTTCTCCCCTTCTCTTGTATATCCAGCACCCATCAATGACACTGGAGCCTCCATGTTGGAAACCTGAAAGTCAGTTCTTCTCCCTCTTCCTTATTAGCAAGCCCTGTTGCTTTCACTTCCTGCATGTGCTTTGAATTATCCTTTTCTCCCCATCCCTATTGCCTGTTTCAAGCCCTCATCATTTCATGCCTAGGCTTTGCAATAGACAACTAGGGGCCTGGTCTCCCTGTCTCTTTTTGATTTCTTTGAAAGTCACCCTCTATGCTACAACCAGAACACTGTTTCTAAAGGTACCTGTAACCATTTCAATCTTCAGTGCAAAACCTACCCAGTGAACCTAAGATATTTAAGATACCAGGGACCCTTGAAGACAGCCCTGCCCACTTTGCATGTGCTTCATTTCCCTCTACTTTCTACCATTCCTTTGACATTCCAGGATGAACTGCTTGCTACTCCCTCAACATATCACACTGTTTCTTGTTTTATCCAGTTGTTTCCTTGCTGGGATATTATTATTCTCTGCCCCGACCATATCTCCACTCTTCCTCCTTTTTTAAAGAAAATTCCAGATTACATCTATTCATTTTTTAACACAGACATCACCACCTTCAATGAGCCCTCTGGGATTGACTTTATTATTAAAGTTGCCTTCTCCCTAGACTGTAAGCTCCTCAGTATTGGGCACCAAATGTATGTCTCAGAGCCTGCCACATGTCTGGAACAGAATAATGCTCCATACATGCTTGTTCCACTGATTCCATGTTACTTCAGTCATACACCAAGAACAACAAAAATTCAGATTTTTGTCAATGGTGTTTTGGCCTTGAAAACAACTTATGTGTGCAACAATAACTGAGAGTTAAAATCTGTAGTGGAAGTGGCACCAGGAGTGGCTTGTGTGGGACAATCCCCTCGAAGGTCATGAGCTTTCCCAGAACGTCATCCCAGCTGACTTCTTGTGGAGCTGAGAAGAGCCACCCCTGCCAAGCCCTACAAAACCTGCAGATCATGGACAAAGTACATACCCTGTGCTTGTTACTGTTTAAAGCTACTAAGTGTTAGGACGGTTGCTAACACAGCAACACAGAACTGCAATGGGAGCTTTTCCACTAGGAGACCACAGGGCAGAGACCAGGACAGTGTTGGAAATGTGCTGGGTCCAGCCAAGGGGACCAGGGTGACTGAGGAAATAATTTGACCAGCAGAGCCATAGGGGATGAAGTCAAAGCAGGAGCTACGGGCAAGACCTTGAAGGACAGCACAAGGCGTGCCAAGGATATTGGTTTTATCATGAGTGATATGGAGACACTGGGGAGTGCTGTGGGAAGGAGTAATAAATAGGAGCTGGCTAGTGTTTTAGAGTTCTAAGCACATGGTGGGTGAAAAGCCACCTGGATGAATGCCTACAGCGGTGGTTCTCAATGTGGGCTGCACACTGGGAGCAGAGGAGAATTAGAAAAAGAAAAGCTTGCCCTGTACTCAGAATAATTGAATCCAAGTCTTTGAGAGTAGGGTCCAGGCACTAATTTAAATAAAATAACACTCCCTGTGATTCTAATGGACAGTCAGAGTCTAGCTTCATTATCTAGAGCAGAAGTTAGCCAACTATGGCCCCTGGGCCACCTGGTCCACCACCTGGTTTTATAGTTTTATGGAGACAGAGCTGTATTCATTCACATATATATTGCCTATGGCAGCTTGCTTACTATAATGGCACTGTTGAGTGGTTGCAACAGCTACCTCAGTTACTGGTGAAATTATGGCCTAATGCCCCCCAACCTGGGTCCCCAAATCACAGAGGCTGCACTGCTGGCCGTAGCCAGGTCCTGGGGCAAATGTGGTCGGCGTGCAGAACTTGGTTATGCTTCTGTGCAGGTTCTATGGGGCCCACGCCTTTGCCTTTGCCCCTGCCACTGCCTCCTCTGCTCATGGGAAAAGCCCCAACATATGCCCAGTACAAAAGGCATTACCTGGGTGCAATAGCTCTCAGCCATGACCTTGCATCATGAGAACCCTGATGGAGCTTCAAAGAGCTAAATACTAATCTGATGCTTGGACCACCCTCTTGGGGATTCTCACTTAGTTGGTCTCAGGTGGCAGCTAGTCAGCTCCTTGTTATACATGCTTCCCCATGCATGGGAATCACTGTTCTAGACTCTCAAATCTAGAGTAGGGATTTCCAAATGTTACCATGCATCAGAATCCCCTGGAGGGCTTGTTAAAACACAGGTTGCTAGGCCCCACCCTAGAGTTTCTGGGAGTTCTGGGGTGGGACCCACAAATTTGCCCTTCTAGCAAGTTCCCAGGTGTTGCTGAGGCTGCTGGTCTGAGGACAAGACTGTGAGAACCACTATTTTAGTGTATCATGAGGTCCTACCATGAAAGGTACTTAAACGGGAGGTGGAGCATGGGCTTGATTCAGGGTATTTGGGTCCTGTTGTTCAAACCACTGGCCAGTCACCTAATCTCTCCAAATCTCTGTTTTGTCATGTGTACATACCAAGTTCATTGGGGGACCCCAACTAGGTAACATCGGTTGCTGTTCAGATAATTCCCCCTGGAAGGCAACAGGAAAAGATCAAGGATGATGAATAAAGGGTGAATAAAACAAAGCCCAGGAAAACAAAGCATTTCAAAATTGAAATTACTCAAAGCTCCTTTAAAACCCACCACCAGTGGGAACCTGAAAGTGTAATTATATAACCCATGAATATAATTAAGCGCTTCCCTTCTGTCCCCACCCACTTCTCCCAGGCTTTGCATATGGAGGAAGGGGTCCCACGAGTCTCCAGACTCACAACATAACACCCTCCATTCCCCTACTCTTATAAACTGCCCCCCAAAATAGCACTTGGATCTGGCTGGAGCCAAACCCCAGAACTTCTTGTCCATCAATTAATATTTATTGCGTCTTCACAATGAGCTAAGCAGGCATATAAAAGAAAACAGTTCCTGCAGACTGTTATTAAGCCAAAGAAGAACAAGCACCTCGCCTTCCTTTTCACAAGGTGTTGGCAGCTGGGTGGTTGTGTCTGGGTTGAAATGAACATTCAACCACTCATCCCACAAAAATTTATGGCGCACTCACTACGTGGCAGGCGCTCTTTTAGGCCGCGGAGGTGGGGCAGTGTGCGAAACAGACAGAAACCCCGCTCCAAGTTGAGGGGAGAGGCTGGAGGCTCTATGAAGCTTAGGGACAAAGTCTGATTGCAGAGATCTCTGTACGCTGAACCCCAATCCCATGACTGAATCAGCAAGTCTATTAGAAAGCTATCTGTTCATTTCATATGCCCCCTTCCAATGACTACTATTGAACATAGACACCTGCAATTTCAAGGCCACTGGGCAAAGGGGTTCAAGTTCAGACACATGAAATGCATTTTATCAAAGGACAAGTTAGATGCTGGTTGGATTTCCAGATCTCTTGCCTAAACAAAACAGCCACTCTAGAGCCATTTGTAGCCAAAGCATCAGAAACCCTCAGGATCTATGTGTCCATTCAGAGGCTGCCCTGTGTCTTTCTGGAACCTGGGGCTGCTCCAGGTCAATGGTGGCTTCTAGACCCCGTAAAAGACATGTGGTTTTCTGGTGTGTGTTGGCTTCCTGGAAGTTGGCTGAGTACCCAAGAGCCCAGTTCCCCAAATATGAGCCCAACTGGTGGCCACAGCAGGAATAAAAATTTCATGGAGGCAGGTACCATTTCCCTTGTCCAGTGTGGCAACATCAGCACCTAGCACTTTACCTGGAGCAGAGGAGTGGGTAAAGGAATGAATGAGTGAATGAATGGATCGGGAAACTTCATGGAACTTTGGAGTTCCATGGAGCCCATGCCAGGAACCCTCCCCACCATCAAACTTGTTTTGCTGACCTCACCAAGGACACATGCCCATGGAGGACAGAGGCGAGACAGGAAGCCAAGGTTGTAACTGGAGACCCATAGAATAGAAGAAAGAATCACTGGCAGACCTAGCCAATTGTTCTGGGAAGGAAATGGGAGCTGGAGAAAAGGCAATGAGCCTCACACATGTCCCTCCTTTAACCCCACTCCCAGACATCAACTAAAAAGGAGGAATTGGGTAAATTCAAACTCATTATCTTTAGAGGCAATTGCTCTGAGCTGAATGGGGATTGTAAGAGCTGCATGAAGATGGAGCTCCATATTTGGAGGTGGGGAGAAGGAAGAAACAAAAAACAAAACAAAAAACGAAGCTCATAGTATTGTTGCAGTGTGACACAAGAATGCTTTAAGGATGCATAACATGTTAGCATGAACATACTAGCATACGCAGAAAATGTATACTGAGCAAACCTAGTACATGTTTGACAGGGAAGCAAAAATCAGAAAACCAGACAAGTCTATGAGAGAAGTCTCATCTGGGAAAAGCAATTAGCATCTCCCTGTTCTCACTGCATGGAACATGCTTTGCCCTCAGATACCTTGAGGTCTTTGCCCTTGGAGACCTCGCTCCCTAGAATGACAAGCCTTCCCTTCCTTGAAAATGCCTACTCAGCTTCCAAAACTTATTTTTATTTCATCTTTCAGTTCCCTGCCCCAAATGACTGCTTTCCCCATAGATTACCATAGCCCCCTAACCTCCAACACCATTGCATGTCTGATTTAATATTGTGGTTGAACTTGTAATCCATGGTGTCTAACTTGCTAAACCATGAGTTTCAGAAGGCCAGGATCCTGTCCCATTCACCTTCATCTCTTGGGTATCTGGCATGATCCACACATTTCTGTCTTTTTTTTATATTAAAAACATTTTTTAAAACGTTGCTTCACGCCATGTCACATTGGAACATTCAATGGAGACACATCTATATGGGAAAACTGAGTTGTTGCAGACTTGGAAAACGCTCCCTGAGTCAGACCTTCCAGGTTGTGGGCAATGAGGAAGACCACATGTCAACACTGGTGAGAGCTACCCCATCATTCAGGAGGCCCTCTCAGGAAGCAGGGAGGCTCACAGGCGATTGGAGACTTGTTTATATCAAATAAGCACTTGCTGGAGTGTTCAAAATTCAGCAGGTTCCAACTTGAACTTTCCAGAGAAGTCATGGCCATATACCCTACACTTGGTGCAAGAGTGTGGGCAGCAAAAGTGGGATGCATCTGGTCCCTTGATGCTCTTGACCCATGAAAACTCCTGGAGCTGCAATCTCAGCAGGACCTTTGAAATGCCGCAGTGATAAACTGTCCCCTCCATCCCACGGGGGTGTCTCAGGGTTGCTGCCTGAGAGAGCGGTAAGCAAAATGAAATAACTGTGGTATTTACCGCTGTTAATTAACAGCAAGGTGTTCATGAGTAATGTTGTGGTATTAAGGGCGTGGTACAACTTTTCATTACTGACTCCCTCCTTTCAGGGTTATAAACTCCAGGGAAGATCTTCCCTTCTGGCTGAAACTTGGCAGCTGGCCCAACGTTCTTCCCTGTGGCTGGTGCCGGACCTGCCCGCTCATCAGCCTGTTGAGATCTGCCCCCGTGTTCACACCAGGCATTGCTGGGGCCCTGAGCTTCTGGAAAACTTGCCACTGGAAGCCACTCATGCTGTGACACTGGTATTTGAAGTCCCTAAAACAAAGAATGAAAGAACAAGATTGACATGCTGTGGAAATGTCCAAGTCCATATGAAGTCACTCAAAAAGGCACCAGGAGACTGTTCAGGAAGCGGACAAGGCTGTCACCAAATGACAGGCAGCAACGGAAGTGTTAAATCAAGCAAATCCATTATACTCAGGACTCAGTGCTCAACACTTCCAGCCAAAGCCCACAGAAGGTTCATCAGATGGGAGGCTCTATTAGGGAATGAGTCGGCAGGGGGCATCTTTTATTTGGATTAAGTTTATAAGTTACAATATGCTCTGGCTTCTTGATCTTTGAGCAGTGCTTGCACCCCACTATGTTTTGCACTTTGTGATTCCTATTGTCCTTTCCCCAACAATATTTCATTTTAACTTCCCTCCCTCCATCGCCCCTCTGTCTGAACTAGGCTACAGGAGCTACTACTACTCCAATGTTACAGATAAAGAAATTGAGTTTCAGAAATTCAAATGACTTCCCCAGATCCGTATGGCGGTGCCCAGATGGGAACTCCAATCTCCTAATGCCAAGCCCAGTGCTCAGACTTTCCACCCTAACATGTTCTTAAAAAATAAGGGTCAGCATTTTCCTCCCACCTGGTCCTACTTCCTGCAAACTGACTGGCAAGCAGGTTGACGGTAATGAATTATGAATTTCCCTCTGGGAAGGGAAGCGTTGCTCAATGAGCCGCAATTCTCTTTTGCCTAAACTTAAGAGAAGCTTGGTTTAGCTTGGCTTGGGGACCCAGGATGAAAGGTCCTCCTGAACTCTGTTATACAGAATATTATTAGGTCAGAGAAAGACATCACAGGACCGATGGCTCTGAAGACCATTGCCGGACCCGTCCACCCCAATCAGACAGAAGCCATAATAACCATAACCTCCTCATCCCCCAAGTCCTCAAAAAGAAGTAACATGATAAAAGGAACCAACAAATTACTAACCCATTACCTACTGGTTTTAATTAGCGATGAAAACTAGACCCAACATGAACTCCTCCCTAGAAATTCTTCCTGTTCCAACCACCTGGCAGGAATATTTGCTCCTATCTGGGAATGCTTTCAAGAAGCTGGCAACAACCAGCTCGACCTGTCCCATCCTCTGAGACGAAGGAAAGAAACCCTTGAATAAGCCACTGAAGCCCAACTAATGCGTCCAGCAGAGCTCAGAGACCCATGGAAAAGGAGAAGGGTGTTGGTCGCAATTGCCTCTGATTTCTTAGCAAATCTTGGCTGAACCACGTAAAAAACCAAAGACTAAGAAAGACACCTCATTTTCATACTTGGAGATTTAAAGGCTACTTTTAATTATCCACTGGAATAGAATTTCACTAACCCAGAGTGGATAAAAAGGTACTTATATTTAATTTAGAGATGAACTAAATATGCTTTATTCTGCCATTGCTTCCCTGCCTACTGAGAGTCGGCTTGCTCATGTTTACGTTGCTGTTCATTGCTCGATCACACGCATTAGACATGAAATGGAAAAAGGAGGTGATGAGACGGGAATATGGCTCGAATACGAAAGCCACAGCATGGAAATTCCATAGACAGGCAGTGTGCATGGCGTAAAGCCCTTGGTTCTTTCTCACAGGGTTTTCCTTGCTGACCAATGAGAGGTGGAAATGATCCTGGAATTAGTTTTATTGTATCCTACATTCAGGAAATTGTCTCAGCCACTGCTGATCCACAACCACTGGCACCTGGAGGTGACTTGGATGGTGACCCACAGGGACGAGGACCCATGCTTTCCCAGCCCCATATCAGTGGGAGCCAGCCACAAAATGATGGGAAGCAGACATCCCTCCTTACCCTGGGACCCTCAACCTTTCTGGTTTCCCCCAAATCACATCTTCTCACTGAAGGGCAAGGAAGATCTCAAAGAGCAACATTGGGGACTTCACTTCACTTATTTCCTTGTACCACACTGAGAAGAAGAGGTACTATAGAAACCAGCAAGGCAGGGGTCCCATGTGCATGGTCCCCTCTCTCAATCTGTCCCTTTCCTCATTTCCTTGCCCTCCCATTATCCCCTCCAGTATACATCCCACACCTTTTCCTCAGGAAATCCACCCTTCCTGTCGTCCCTACTTAAGTCTTGCAAACTCATCCTTCTACTAGATGCTAATGGAGAATCTCATTTACACGTGTTTGGAAATGGATGGGAATGGGTTTCAAGAGCTGGGAAGAAGGTGGTCCTCAAGTTTACATGATACTCTCCTTAATAGAAAGCTGCAGCTGATAGATTTACACAGTATCCAAGAAGCGAGACCTCCCCAACAAAGCCAGCATCATCGTTCGCTTTTCTCCTTACAGATATTCCCAGTTGGTCTTAGATGAGGAAAACACATTTCTCCTATTCACATGGCTTAGATTTTGTTTCTTTTAAAAACAACAACCCTAGAATTATTGTACTAAAATGTATTTGATTCCAGAGACTTCATTACATAATAAGAGTATATTATGAGTGGATGAAACTTACCCATCAGGGGTGAGTAATGACAGTTACAATTAGATAATGCTGGTGACCTAATCTTTCTTCAGTTTATCTCACTGCAAACTGATAATTGAGAGGTGGTTTTAGAGTTTTCTTTCTATGAACAAAGCTTGCCTTGAACACCACCTCATGATAACGTGAAATATAAGTAAAGTTAATAACAAAAGGAGCTGCGGAAGCTTCACCTATTGTGTGGCAAGTATCACATTGCTGGAAGATGACAGCGAGCAAGAGGTGAGGGTTTTAACTGGGAAGCTCAGCTACACACAAAACTCGATGGAAACATTGACCTTCTCTGTGGAGGAAGAATGTTCTTCTCAACTGAGCTCACAGATGGGGATGTGTGTTAGGGAAAAAAACAAAACAAAACAAAACAGGAAGCTCACTTAGCCAGCCAGATCACTCCAATAAGGCCTGTGATCACTGGCTGACAGGTCATGCTCACAGCCATAAACAGAAACAAGTAAATTACACAAAACTGGCCCATATACATTAGAACTGGCCAGCCTGTTTCAGTCCAGCACAAGAGACTAGAGCCAATGGGGAAAGCCCATGGGAACTTGATACTTCCCTTCGAAGGACTCCACCAACGAAAGTGATGCTTGCAAGACAGATATTGTCCCGTGCACATATATAAGGTATGCATCATTTCAAAGCACACTTACACCTCTAACTTTTCAACTTCACAGTCTGTGAGGCCCATTGTGGGGACATTATTCCCTGTGGATTTTAAGTGATGAAATGAAGATCAAGGGTAAGTGACTTTTCCGTGGTCACAGACCCATTGAGGGTATGTCCAGAACTGTAATTCACATCACTGAAACTTGGGTTTGTCCTCTCTTCCTAGAAGGTAAGGTTCTGTTTGGTTCATGCTTCCTTTTCCAAGGAGAAGGAGGGCCCTTCCCAAGCTCAACTAAGGGAAATAATGATCTGTAAGTGCCTTGCCCCCTTGACCCTAAGGCGCCCTTATAGGTGTTGACAGGCATTTGTCAGAATGAGTGAAAAGAGAATACCCATCTCCTCGCCTTCCCTTTTCATGTCCTGTGGTATTGCCCTGGGTGTAGGTATTTCAGCCCCAGCTATACGAGGGAACAGGATAAGACAGGTTCTTTGGGCATCAGATTTCAGACTTTCAACTTTTTCACTTTTCTTCTCAGCACGTAGGCTGGAGAACTGACATTGAGACAGGAAGGGGGGAAGTAGTGGAGGTGAAATGGAAGGTTAAAAGTTGATGGACAGCCCAGAGAGCTAGCGGCGAAGCCAGAAAGTATGAGGGTAGATACCGCAAGGATCTGATGCAACTAAGCAAATCGAATGATGTTGTAACCATGTTAGTGTTTGCCCTGGACATCTCTGAAGTCTTAAAAAGGAGGGGGGTGGGGGATTCTGATAGAAACCACACATGAGAAGACTAAGAAAAAAGTAAGTCTTATCAAAGGTGGAGGTCCAACACTAGATATTGAAATTTATGCACTCCAGATCTTGATGAAAAGCAGGTAACATTTACTAAGCTAATGACCTGTATAATTAAGTTCCAATGGGTAAAACTAAAGTAAAAGATGAAAATAAATTTTTTCGAGTGGTAGCAGGAGAGAGTAGAAGAAAGGTTCCAGGAAAGATGTCTTGTCAGTAGTGAGGCTGATTAAAAATGAGACCTAGTGATTCAGCAGTGCATGAAAAGAGGTAATTCTGACTCTGTTATTTGAATAAAAGGCCGAGATGATCTCCAGTGGCTTTCTTGAATTACAGATTCCAAAACTGCCCTGCGTAGGAGACCGCCTCCAGGCAGGCATTGAATCCTACAGTCAGATGATGTTAAAAGCTGAAAGGACCTGCTGATTGTCAAGATCAATTTCCTCAATAGGATGAGGGGGAAGAGCACAGTCTTGGGTTTAGTTCTTGAACCTGTTCGTTACTCACTGTGTGACCTTAGGCAGGTCACTCGAACTCTCTAAGCCCTGGTTCTCCATTGTGGATGACAGAGGTTGTCATGCTCAAGTGTAATATTGTCACCAGCTTCATACTTACAGAATATGTGTCAAAGTACTCAGAGCAGCAAGGTACTCTGCAAATGTAAATAGCATTTAGTTCAGAATGCTAGGAGGTGAAATGATGCTCAGATGTCTGTTTAATAAAATAGTCAAGACCAGAACTTGGGTCTTTTAGATAATCCTCCTTGCTAGTTAACACCACCATGATTTGAAAATGTTTATAAGTATTATTACGTAGTGATTTACAGAGATACTCTCTTTGCCATTGATTGAGCCATGAACAATCCCCAAGTCAATTGCCAAGGCATTTGTTTCCTTCCCACTTGTCCTGAGAATGCATAAAGGACTGTGTCCCCCAGAGATCAATATGGCAGGGCCACAGCGGCTGGGGGAGCTCTCCATCCATCTGGACCATGAGGAAGCAGCCATAGGTGGTACCTACCCCTATGGGCAGGTATGCCATCATGTTCACAGAGAGCCTATGCAGGTCAACACAGAAATCTCTGGGCATGTAGACAACCACTGTGCGTCTGACAGGCTGGTACCATCTGGGGAAAGAAAATGGGACCAGTCACATGCACACACATACTCTCCTCCTGGAGCTGCACATGAGGCTGCTTTGTGTTGCTCAAAATGCCAGCGAAGCCATAAATCCATCCAGTGGGTGAGCCCCAGCAACCTGTCCAACCCTGCTGGGAAACAGCACATCCGGCCCTTGACGGGACTCTCATGACTACTTGGCTGAGAAGTGGTATTTTAAATAAAGAGAAAAAAACGCCCTATTATTTTACTCTGGTAATTGACAACAAGTTTCTCATGAGTAATTTTAGAGTGCTCAGGGTGTGCCAGGGTTTGATTTAACTTCTCTTTACAGGAGCCTTAAACTTGCAGAACAAACACTATTTTGAATGGAATGAAATATACTTCAAAAATCTATATGGATATTGTCAAGGCTTTAATTGAAACATCCTCACTGTCTGGCCCCTTAAAGGCTTATTTCAACTCTAATAGTTGTTATATCATATATGCATATTTTTTCTTATAATTTGATATCATGGTAACCTGTGAGTGATTTCCAAAGTGGAATCCACAGAAAATTAGCTCCTCAAAATGTTCTTTAAAAAAGAGTGCAGCCCCCCCACCCTGGCTGGTGTGGCTCAGTGGATTGAGTGCCAACCTGTGGGCACTCAAAGGGTCATAGGTTCAATTCCCAGTCAGGGCACATGCCTGGCTTGTGGGCCAGGTCCTCAGTGTGGGGGGGCACATGAGAGGCAACCACACATTAATGTTTCTCTCCCTCTCTATCTCCCTCCCTTCCCCTCTCTAAAAATAAATAAATAAAATCTTAAAAAAAAAAGAGTGCAGAGTGAGTTCTTTAGTCTGGAAACACTGTGTATTCAATACTGATTTTAGCAATTCACAGGAAGCATTAGCACCATCAAGGCTCTGAGAAGTCCCACAGGGCGGGAACTTTGTTCGTCAGTTTTAATTGCAGAAATTCCCTAAGTGGAACACAGGATTTCCCTATGGGAAATTACTACACACACAAACACATTCTACCACTTTAAAATTTAATGGTGATATTGGATCCTACAAAATTTTCAGGAAGAGATTTTGAGAAACCTGAGGTAAAAGAGATGAGAGGAAGTCCAGTCAGGGTTTAGTAGTAAACCATGTTCTATGTTACTCAGACCTTTGTATGCCAATTCCCTGATTATTCACTCAACAAACATTTGTTGAGTATTCAGTATGCATAATGGGCATGCAAGCTGCAAAGACAAATCGGATGTGAAACAATAAATAACAGAACAGCCCTGTCAAAAGGGAACATGACGGACAGACTCAGACCAAGTGCCCCTCCCTTATTCACAGGTGAGAAATTAAACGATCAGTCACTGGACACAGAACACCTGTGGACCTCTGCTTTCGAGCCCCTTCCACTGGAGCATAGACGCTTAGCCTGGAGGAGGGAAAATGATTCTGCATTTAAGGGCCACGAATTAAAGGCATCTGAAAACATACTCCAAGCCAGGGTCTCAAACCCCATGAGTTTCAGAGAAGAGGCAGAAATTAGGATTGTGTATTTCCAGGAAAGACATCAAAGAGGAAGTTAGATGAGCCAGAAGTCTGGCACTGAGGAGGCGGTTGGACACTCAAAGTTGGTCTCTGCATCAAGAGGAAACAGGCCTCTGGTAGACACATGCAGGGCTACTTGGCACTTTTTGAAGTCTGTATGGCCATGGGAATGCCTTGGCATTTACGAAGGACACGGCCCTGTTTTCCCACTGGGTGCCTGGCAGACTCACTGTGCAGATTCGCAACGGGAGGCCTTAATGGTTTGTGTTTGTTTGTTTGTTTGTTTGTTTGACTACTGTTTTTAGTGTGGTGAATTGCTTATGTCTTAGGTATACAGTATTAGTTCTATAATGTGATTTTCTCCTCTCCAGCCCTACAAGAACTCTTTCATTCTTAGTTCTTTAATTATGACCTGTGGACAGATGGTTCCCATGTTTGTAAGTGAAGTTCTAAATTTCTATGCAAGCTTCGTCCATCATACCCCAGGTTCCTGTCCAGTATTCTCATTTGTCTCTAAAATTCTCTCTGAATCATAATATATCCAGATTATCTTCTCTCAAACTCTCTTCTCCTCCCAACATCTATATTTCAATCAATAAAATTATCTTCACTCTCTTAGGCACTCAGTTTTGAAAGCATGGAACTTTTTCCCTTTCCTTTCCATTTTCCACAGACAGTAAATACCTAAGATGTGTCCTTCCTCCTTTGAAATACCTATTTGATCATTCCCTCTTCCTTTCTGTTTGCCACCAATGCAGAAGAGACCTCACCCCTTGTGGTTGAATCATCCAGCCCCTATTCACTCCCTCCTCTAACCTATCCATGGGCTTCTGCTACCAGGCCACTAGGATTTGTTCAAAACAAAGCTAAACTGAGCTAAAACAAGCAGATGCTCAGAATGCTGTGTATTTAATAAATTCCCAGGTCATCCTGCCAGGGTTGGAAATTGTTACCCTAATTGCTCTCAGTGGACATCCAAAGAAAGGTGGTCTTTGCAATCATAACCCCTGGGACACATCCTCAACCTCCTCATCACATTTGCTGAGTGCTTGATGCCACCACTGTTAAGTAGCTACCACTATATGCTGTTCATGGATGAGAAATCTTCTGCTATCAACATCTAAAATCCTCATCAAAGAGCACTTCCCACCTTTCCCATCAGCAGGAAGAACATTTGAGCCCTTTAAAATCTGAATTTGCATATACACTGTTATCTTTACCTATATGAACATCGGTGGAAATGAGGAAATAACTGGGAAAAGGTGGTGAGGAGTGAAAGAAATGCATATCTCTTTTAGACAAAATTAGAGGTAGTGAGAGCAGAACCTAACCGAAAGGGCTGAAACCAAAGGGCACTACTACCTATGAGTGCATGGGAACTGCTGTCAAGGTTAAACTCAAAGTCAACCAAGTGGTTGGGCATCATGTTCCATTTTGGAGAAAAGCACTAGAGACCCTCCCACTAACCCAGCCTATTTCATCAGGGACTAGTTTAAACTCCACCACCCACAGAGTGGAGCTCTTGGAATCTTCCCCATGACCCCAGTAATGGCTGCCCAGCTTTAGGTCAGCCCTGCTGAGCCCTTGTAAATCCCAGCAGAGCCCTCCCTCTGCACCTGCCTCCACCCCAGCCGAGGGGGCAATGGGATTACCGTCAATGAAGTAAAGATAATCCTAGGCAAGGACCTTTTATCCAGGAAAAGGCTCCAGCTAGTCCTCATCACTGCCCTTCACAAGCTCCTCTTAATAACTCTCATGCTGGAATGTTGCAAAGATTAAATCTGTAGGGGAATGTGAAGCTTTGTGGCCCTGACATGGAGTGCTTTGAGCCAGGGAAGGAGGGGCAGGTGGAGGGCGGTGGACAGCAAGGAGACGAAGAGGAGAGGAAAGCAAGACAAAAGACAACACACTCTGCAATCTTTCTGCTTAAAGGCCTTTGTTCAGCCGGTACGTTATTTTGGTGATTTAGACAAAGGCATAATAATGCATTTTATCTACTCAGTTTATGATATGTGTGTGTGTCATAGGTGTACATGCATATTACTGGCTATAAAATATATAGAATGTGTGCCAGGAAGAGAGAGGAGAGAATGCAGATGCTTCTGACTCAGAGAGAGTTTGCTTATTCTTAGGCAAGCTGGCCTTCTGACACCACCACTGGCATTGCCATTCCATGCCACGTGGTGACTTTGAGAAGAGGCCATTTCATAAAGGAGACGTAATTTAAGAATAAATTAAAACAACTCTGGATTCTTGCTTTCAAAAGCCTACTAAGGAACAAGCAATATGACTTTCCCTTGACATCTAGTGTCGAGATGATTGTCTAGACATGCAGCAGGGGGAGGAGGAATGGGGTGAGAGAATGGCCGAGTACTAGTGGAGAGTGACATCACTGCGTGTTCACTTCCTGCCTGCAGACCTACTAGAGCACACTTGTTTATTTTTGTCTTCTGAAATATGTTCTTTATTAATGAAATATCCATGGAGAGGCTTCTATAGTGGAATATATTTTTAAAAAGCTTTGGGTAGAACAAACCTGGGTCTAAAACTTGCCTTCACCCCTTGGAAGCCGTGTGATCCTGTGAGTTCCTGGTTGAGTGTTGGTTAATACATTTGTAAAATGGAATAACAATACCTACCTTGGAAGTGTTTTGTAGAGTGGAAATCATTTATGGATCATCTACACATGTTTTTATCATTTGTCACTTACAAGTATGCAACTGGGGAGAGATTTTGCTCCAGATTCTAAGATAGCCCTTCTGACCCTACTGCAAAATAGATGGGACCACAACCATGCCCAGGGGACCCATTGCTGAAGGAGATCGGCTACTCTGACTGCCTTTGGAAGGCCACCTCAACCCCCGGAATGTCTGTGAGAGAAAGACTACCAATAGAATCAATTAGGCTTCACAGAGCCTGGGAGTATATATCTTAGAAACACAATTCATGTTTTTACAAAAGGAAAGTGGCATTGGCATTGAAATGAGTTGATTTATACTTCCCTAAGAACAATGGAGAGATACCTAGAGAGCATCCTCAGGACCAATTGTTGCCTCTGGGTGAACCTGCTCTTTTCAGGACTTCATTTAGAGCCCTAGGTTCCTATAGGACCAAGTCTGTGCTCTCTCGCTGAAGTGATTTGAATCACTTCTCAATCACCATAAACTGGATTTCTACAGCCAGTCACTCATTCATTCCTTCCTTCACTCATTCGCTCATTTAGCATCTACTCTTTTGGATTTAGGAATACTACTGGGACTTGTGATGTGTGCAAAGAAGGGAGAGAAGGATACAGCGTCCTGGAGACCACACCTTAATGCAATAATGGACAATTCTGACAAGTCCCCAGAATCTTATCCTGCACATTGCTTGCTGCCTTCAGCTGTTTAGACATCCGTGAAAACATCAAAGGCAGGAGAAGACAGGAAAAAGTGAAATGTACATTTTTATTAAGCAGCATTGGAGGTACTCAGAGGATGAATAAAGCAAAGAATCAAACACAAAGGAAACTTCCTGCTTATTACACGGTCATTGCCTTCAAGAAGTATTTTCTCTGGTTGAGAAAACTAAGCATACGTACATGAAGACAAAATCACTTAAGGTAACAATTTAAGAAGAACCAAAACACAATTTCTTTCAGCTTTTCTGAGGGTTCAAATTTTTTTTAAAAGTTGTCACAAGCATCCTGTATTAATTTTTACATCAATGTCTCATACAGTATTTTATTATCATAAGAGTTCAAAGCAGAGAATAGCTATCCTAATCTGAAATAGATAAGAAATCCTCTGTGAAAGAAAAGGGACTTTGAGTTGAGCCTTTACAGATAAGGGAATAATTTTCATGATTATTGATAAGGTAAGAAATTTGTATTTCTCGAGCATGTAAGTTATACCAGACACTTTGATTAATAACCAACATGAGTTTTGTTGTCTCACTTGACAGAGAAGAAAAGTAAGGTTCAGAGACATTCAGTTCAAGGTCTTACAGCAAGTGAAGGTGGTAAAACCAGGATTTGAACCTGGTTCTGTGAAAACCCCAGGGTCCGTGCTCATTACTCACTGTCAGAATATTTATCTGGCAAGTAAGAGTTAGATGAGTAGAAAAATATGTCAGGAAGCCAGGATGCACCATAACATGGTGATAAAAATATGCATGGCTTATGAGGAAAAAGAAAGGTTTGGACATAACAAGGATCACTGATTGTTCCTAATAGCCTTTCTCATTTTTTTGCTTTATTAATAAAAGTCTAAATGTTAGCCAGGCATGAATATGGCCCCCACAGTAAAAATAAATAAATAAATAGTTTCCAGCCTCCTTTGCACCTAGGTATGGTCATGTGACTACATTTTGACCAATGAGATTTAAGTGGAAAAACTTCCAGAAAATGTCCCTAAAGGGAAAAACTGTTCTTCACTCCTCCCTTCTTTCTTCTGGCTGACCTGTGGATTCCACGGCTGAATCTGAAATGGCTCATCTATATCACGGTGGCCTTGGGAATGGAGGTCACACAAAGTAGAGCAACAAGATAGAGGGAGCCTGGGCCTCGGGGCTCACGGTGGAGCAGAGCCAACATTCCTGTCCTGGGCTGCCTAGACTCGGTCTTTGAAATGAGAGAGAAATCAGCTTCTGTGCAGCTTAAGTCACTATTATATTGGGTTATACTGTTACTGGCAATTGAACTTAATCCTAATTAGAACATAGTCCAATTTGACTTGAGCCAAGAGTTTCTGAGTGATCAGTGGGGGAGCAGGTTGGAAATAAATGGAGAACGTGGAAAACTTCTCAAGTTAAGGCATGTGTCATGTACTTAGTAGGCTTTCCGGGCAGACAAATATAATAAACGTGGCATTTCCAGAATACTCTGGGTGGTGTACAGCGTCCCCGGCTGCAGAACTACCTGATGAAAGAAGGAAAAGCATTTGGGAAAGTTCTTGAATAAGGTGGGTGAGAGGTGCCCAGGGCCTCACAGAGTGGTCGGCACTCGGAACTGAAGCTGGAGGATGAAGATTCTAAGTTGAAACTGAGGGTCAATACTGAGTAATCATTGGTAATGGAGATTTCTCCCTGAAGGGCCATGGTATATCGGCAAAACAGAGAAATCAGAAAGAGAAAGAAAAATCAAAGAGGCACAGAGGCTTCTCTTTTAGGATTGTAGAGCCGGAGATGGTGGCGAGACACCTAGAGAAACACAGCCGTGATGCAGGCGCCTGCAGCTTATTACATGGAAAGTCTACACAAACAAGTTTAGACAGCAGAAAGCAGAAGGGATGGAGCAGAAACTGTGACATTAGACAAGTTTTTCAAGCAACAGGATACAGGAATCGGACCAAAATAGCAAGTATGAGGAGGGGAAAAAGAGGCAGCGGAGAGGGAGAAGTGCTGCGTACAGAGGAAGGAGGCAAAGCGTGTGATATATTGTCTTAGACTCAGGGAAATAGCCTCCATCAACAGGAGAATGTGCCAGAAAAGGAGAAGACCAAATGAGAAAGGATCGTTGAATCCAACAAGGAAGAAACAGGTTATTGCTGACCTTGAAGTGACAGTGTCACTAGGGGCTGAGAGTGGATGCCTAGTTTTAGGAGAATGAGTGAATACCTTAGAGGGGAAGGGAGGTACACTTGAGACATATGTATGAATTGGGAAAAGAAAAAAGGATCCAGAAAGTCAGCCTAAGAGGACAAAGGTGCCAAAGGCCTTACTGGGATAAGGGAACCCTGTATGGATTAGTTTGCAATGAGACAAACTGGGAGGAGCCACTTCTTAAACCTTGGTTTCTTCGTGTGTCAAATGAAAGTATTAATACCAACCACATGGGGTCATGGTGAAGATAAATTAACGTGTGAAAATACACAGCACAGAGCATGTCAGGTGGTAGTTACTCATCAAATGTCTACTTATTCCTGAATGTCTTCAGGTTATTTCTTCCATTTTATCATGTACTTCTAGACTTAGCTAATTTTCCCTCAAACGAATGTCCCTGTGCTGGTGGAGATCAGGTGACAGTCCAACTGTCCCTGTGCCTTGGATCCCATGTGATCTCTGATTTCACAGCAGCTTTGGGGTCATGTCAGGGAGGAAAAGAAGCCTCCAAGGTGGTGACTCAAAAAGTTGCTATTGATTTACAGCAAACAAAGAGCATGCAGTGGTCCTCCCATGTAAAAAATACCAAAAGTAATAGCCAGACCACTGACTAAGACAAAACATCTTGTGTTTCATTTAACTCATCCTATGAAGGTGGTACAATAACCTCTTCATTTCACAGATGGGAATTCAGAACCTCAGAAGGGTTTAACAAGTTGTCATTTGTTAACTTATATGAGGGACAGGGGGATTTTGAGTGTGGTCTGTGTCTAGAACTCATGAGTTCTACCATCACTCTATGGGTCTCTTTCTGTTTAAGTGTTTTGAGACATGGAAGTGTACTGAGCACTGTCCCTGCTTCCGTGAGCTCCTGCCCAGGAGGAGAGAAGCCTGAAGTCAGCCCTTGAAGTCAACCCAGACTTGGGGTGGGATGGTCATAGGATGACAGTGATACTAGCATGGGTATGGTCAAGGACAGCCAGAATGAAGAATGAGACTGTTCCCAAACAGAGAGGGGAAAGAGAAGTCAGTCGCCCAAGTTCCAGAGATGAAGTAGAGCCCTATAATCCCTTTTATCCAGAGGCAGAAGTGGTCCAAGGTCACGGGCCATAGCTGGACCCTTCAAAAAGTTTGGCAAATTCTATGGCTTCCCCAAGGTCCTTTCAGCCACCAAAAGCCACAACTTCATGGAGACAGAGACAGCTCTGGCTTTCACACCCCACAGCAATTGGGGTGGTGGCTAGCTCCTCCCCAAGTGACTCCACCCCACTCAGACACCTCAGAATAGCTATTTTCTGAAGCATGCCCAAGACTGTTACCTCTCTAAATGAAGTAAGCTGAAAGATGAAAGACCAAGGCGATCATTTCAGTCCCGGCTTACTCGTAATTACGCATTCATCAGTCAGAGCTTTAATTACCAGGAGATAAAGGTACCATTAGCATTTTGAGGAAAACTGGCTCCAGCAAAATGCATTTCTTTTGTCTCCCAGCCAGTTGACAACTAACTGTTATCCTCAGGAGGCTTAGCAGGGAGACACCAGCCTAAACCATGAAAGTCCCTCCGTGGCAAAGGGTGATGCCACTGAGCCGGCATGGCATTTATAAGAGGTGCTGCATGTCTGGGAAGCCCAGAGATCTTTGGAGGAGAGGCCACGTTCCCCTGGGGGTTGGAGAATGGAGAACCATCCGAGAAGGAGAAATGGAGGTGTGGAGAAAAAGGGGAAGGAAAACTTTGGAGCCTGACTGAAAATATTACCTTGCTACTCCCTGGCATACTCTCAGGTTCCACCAACTGCATTTCTGCATGACCTCCAGGTGGTTTAGAGTGTGAGAAGCATTGCTGTAGGGGCCCTTGTGCCCCAGCAGAATGTCCCTGCTGCTGACTGTTAAAAACAAGGGACAGAGGTTTGCTCATCTCTCCTATTTGTATATATTAAAGAGGAAAACTGAAGAGAGAAATGTGTGTGTGAGTGAGTGTGTGTAAGTGAGAGTGTTTGCATGTGTGCATGTGTGTGTATAGGTGAGAGTGAGCGTGTGTGTGTATGAGTGTGTGTGAGTGAGTGTGAGTGTATGTGTGTGGTAGGGAGTGTTTTTCTTTTCTTTTTAACATCTGGCAGGAGAAATAGATTTTCCCTTCCAGTGTTGCGTTAAAAGGTAAACATCATTGAATGGGAGCAAAGTGGGGGCAGAAGCGGAGACCATAAAACACACACAATGTCAAATTGAAATGATTAATAAAGCTGAGAGGCAAAGCATCCCCCGTGTGGTGTGAGATGCGACAGACAGGTCAGGGCAAACGCTAGCGAATCAATTTCAGTGCCTCTTTGCCTACGGGCTGGGACAGGCAGCAACAGACAGAAAACCATTTCACAATGAGGAGAAGAGGAAACTGGCAAGAAAGAAACCTCAGGAGAGGGGGACAGGGGATGCGAAGGGAACACATCAGGAGAAAAATTTCTTGGGTGGCGAGGTTATAGGTGTGGTGGGATGTTGGGGAGGCATCTAGACCATGCCCACGAGATTGGATTTACAGACCATAGATGCCAGGCATCCAACCCAGAGTTTTCAATAATTAGCCAAAGTTCTGAGGTGTGAGCACAGATTTGGCTTTGAATCCCAATACTGTCATTTATGAGAAATGTAAATCTGGAGGTCATGGAAATTTTCTCACTAAGCCTCAACTTTCTCATCTATAAAATGGGGACAATTCTAACAACCTCATCGAATTGTAAGGATTAAATGAGATAATGCATGTTAAACCATATGCCTGGTATGTACCATACTCTCAGAAATGATAGCCTTTATCACTGACTCCCTCTCCAGCACATATTCCCAGCATTATTCATTTCCCAGAAATTTTTTTCTCTTGGCTCTGACCTTAATCTGTGTTCCTAGAGATGGATGGGAGTGATTCAAATGCATTTATAAGCACCGTCCTTTGCTCCTCTAGTGCTCTCAAAGTATAATCCCTTACCCCACTCATTCATTATTTCAACAATATTGAGAGCCTACTGGGGTAACCAGCATATTCACCAATTGGGCTATATCCATTGGTATCAAAGCATCAGTGGAAAAGAGAGCACAGTGAAAATGCACAGAACCAGGAATGAGCCTAGCTCCCTCTCTATCACACACACACCTGCATCCTCCATAGCCCAGCTCTGAGGAAGTGTGAGAAGGGGCGGGAGCCAACTTACTGGGCCTCCTGGAAGTAAATCCAGTGCAAGGTGGGCAACTCTGCAATGCCTACATTCCATGGGGCATTCCCTCTGTGCTGTATCCCTCAGATGAGTGGACACAGTGCCAGTGAAGTCAGGTTCAGTCATCCCTCAGATGCCTTCTCAGTATTTGGTACAGTCTGCATCCCAGACCAGATCCTCTGCCACACAGACTCAAGTCTTCTGTCCCGAGGATGTTGGGAGGGGAAGGCAGGTGGGTCTGCATAATGCCCCTCTCAGAGGGCAGAGTGTGGTGGGGTAGGCCTCAGAGCCATGCTTGTTGATGAGTTGTGGTGCCTTTGTCAGAGGCTGCCAACATGACAGGGGACCTTACCAAAGTGCTGAAGTGTAGTCATCAATCATTAGGCTCTGAGATCAGGCAAACCTGGATCTGAATCCCTAGTCTACCTCTTATGAGTCATTGCCCTTTGGACTTAGTTGCTTACCCTCTCTAAGCTTCAGTTTCCTTGCCTGTGAAATGGGCATCATCTTAGTAACTGCTTCTGTATCAGTCAGGACTCTGGGAGGAACAGATGGCACACTCAAATTGGGCAATTTAAGGAGAATTTGATACAGGAACTACTTATAAAGGAGTGGCCACCATGCAGGGTGATAGCAGGGGATGGTGCAGTAGCCCAGGGCTAGAAATGATGGGGACCATCATCCAAGAACTCAGAAGAAGAGTGATGCACCTTAATAGTAGCTGCGAACTCTGATGGAGAGGTACAGCCGGACGAGACAACCCTGTAAGGCAAGGCTCACTTTCCTCTCCTCCCCTTCTTGGCTGAACCCAACTGGAAGGTCAAGGATAAGGCAGTCTATTGATAGTGTTTCTGCAGTTCAGCCTTTTGGGGCCCAGAGCATAGTAGAAAAGAATAGAAAGTAGATCTGAAAATACCCAGCACAATCTCATAGGGTCATCGCGGGAATTAAACAACATTATACACATAAAGTGATTGGTACCAAAGTGTCGGTGCATGATAACGGAGCATGTAACAAGTGTTAGCTGTAACAATGACCCTTTCTTCACCAATGAAAAAAGTTAGATTTTACAAGTTTCAACCACTGTCCTTAAGTTATATAGAACAAAGACTATTATTGGTTCCTATCCAAAAATCCTAGTATGCCACCTCCCAGGTATGGGTACTATGGCAGTGACAAGGGGACTTCTAGATAGGACATCTAGAAGAAAAATCTCAAGCTATCAGAAAAATTGACCACCCACCCTTTGTAGCATCTCATATTAGATTCAATAGGAAGAATTAATAGGAAACATCACCACCTAAACTACTTATGTCATAAAGAATAGATTTGGGCTAGACACGAGAGTCTACAAAGATCCAAAGAGGCACATTTGCAAATTGCAGGTATGTCTTGACATAATATAAGCAGATTAAGAGCTAAAAATAGCCCATCAGAACCAACATCTCTGTGTACCCATGAGCCCAACACTGGCAGACCTAGGTGGCATTGTCAGGATTGTCCACAGAGCAATAGACTGGAACTTGACCAGAAAGTGACTATAGGCATAAATGGCGCCATCTGTTCCATTTGGCACATCATTCTGGGTGTGCCTACAGAGCCTTGCCTGCTCAGAAAGCAAGCCTGTTGGCCAGCCCACTGGAATAGTACAGCTCCTGGGGGCTGCTTTGCTTAAACTCCTGATTTTAATAATGACACTTGACTGTTACCCTGAAGTGCTGTTTTGGAAACAATCACCTAGAAATGACCTCTAGGCATCCCAACACCTCTCCCTTCTGAAAACAAGAAATCACTCTGCTACCATCCATTTGCTCCTGCATTCAGATCCCACTAAATGCCCAGTGGTACCCCAAGACGTGGCGAAGATAAACTCTTCTGGACACCCAGTGATTTATATGGAGGCTTGACTTTATATATTTCATGTTGACCTTCTCAGGGACATCCATGAGCCATCCATGACATACCCTAGGGAATACTACTTTTGCCATCAGCTCCCTGGCTCTTGGCTTCCCCAACTATTGGCAGTCTCTAAACTACTCTGCACCTGGCCATAAACCACAATCCTGTATCCCTAGAAGAGAAAACATCAACGTATTGCAAAAATCTTGGCCTTATTTGCAAACCCCTCTAGCACTTACTCACATCCACATTGTTTCATCCAAAGCTCACCTAATGGGTAAATAGAAGAGTCGAAACAATTCCTCATTAGGTCAGCCTTGGGTAGCACAAGAACCAGTCATCCCCAGGGAGGGCTGCCAATAGGAGCTCCATTTGGACACACTGGGTAAGATTGCCCAACCTTCAGACAGCCACCAGCTTGTTCAACAAGTGGGCAAACAGCTCTAGCCCTGGGTGCACCTAGGCTGAGATTATCCTGTGGCAACTTGGTTTTTCAGTGCACTGCAAAAAAGTACAATCTGAAAATAAGAGAGCTCCAGGCTGGTTTCCAGAGCAAATTCAAGCAGAAGCAACCATCCTTAAACAGATGCTTCAAGCTTCAAGATGCCCAGCACACCAGACCTCTGATTATAAGCATTTCTATGAACCAGAGTTTTACATTCAGTTCCCAATTATTTTCCTAGAGGAACAATGGAGATACCACTTTGTACTTCTCCACTAGCTTTTGATTATTTAGAACACTGGGCTCTGACCAGCGTCCAAGCCACGGGAGGCAGTACGCAGAGTGGTCATCCCTGGGAGTTGGTGGGAAGACCAACAGTAACTGCCAGACCTTGGAATTTTCTTTGGCTTTCTCGGCCTCTGTTTTCTCATTTGCAGAATGGGGCCAATAACATGGCCTATCTCATAGGAGGCTATGAGGACTGAGCGAGATAATTCATGAAACATTGAGTCTGACAAACAGTAGCACTCAATAAATATTGGAATCAAACCAGAAAAAAAATGCCCAGCATCCTGACCCATTCCTTTCCTTTTATCCCTACAGCTAATTAAAACACCATAGTAAACACTGGAATGGATTGCTTCCAGGTAATAATAGGAAACCCTCAATCCTAGAAGAATGTTAAATGAACTAGGCCATTCCACCTCATTGGTATAGATGCAGAAAGAGGTGTGTGTGGGGGGAGGGGCATGGAGACATGCACAGGCCGATTTGACAAGGGTGGGTGGGCCTGAATGAGAGGGAGGCAAACAGCCACTTTAGTAGATATATGGAGATCAGATGAGACTTGGCTCAACGTCTCTTAACTAGTGAGGTGCTGACTCAGTTGATGAAAACTGGAAAAAGTTAATAGGAAAAAATGAATCCCATTAGGCTGCCTCCTCTTGCATGTTGGCTACAAGGCGAAATGCCATCACAGGCTTCCAATAAATATGAACTAATAATCAAACGTAAAGCGAGGACATCATTGTTCTCCCCCAGCCTGGCTGCCCGCCCAGTGGCTGCTCCGCGGGCGATGAGCCGCTTTCTATCGACAGCATATCTCCCCTCTGCCCGGAGGAGCTGTTAGGAACCCTCTCCAGCTGGAAGGCTTTTCTCAGCCCTGTTTACTTGGACCCTGCGCTTCCTTTTCCAGTACAACCCTCTCACCACACCCCAGGGAACCTCACCCTTGGCTTTTTATTTTTTAATAAGCAACTCGATTTGTTCCAGTTTCCTTAAGGATCAGAGAAGAGAGCCACTTCTAGCTTCCAAGCCTACGTAGCCAAGAGCGCGGAGTTACAGTAAAATCAGTCAGAGCCCAGGAAAGACCAGAGAGATGCTCCCAGGTTGTTAAACCAGGAGAGTCCCAGGACTTCTGTACTGATTCAAACCTGGACTTGGAGGGCATGCTACAGACTAACATAATTCATTCCATCTCTGTCCAGTATCCCTGTGGTCCTCTTCTGGTTAGCTCCTGTTCCTTCTTCCTGTTCAAGTTGCTGACTAAAGACTCTGAATATCAAAATGGGGTTTATCAGAGATGGTAAAAAAAAATGTCAAGTTTCCCAGAGAAGTAGGGGTCAAAAATACATTAAAGGTGGCTCTAGAAACTTGGTTTCTTAGGTGTGTCTGTGCCATAGAAGCTTCTACAGCACAAAAATATAGATGAATCTCTGACCAGTGTATTTTATTTGTAAAGAAGAACTATGACCTAAGCAACTTTAAAGACGAAGAGAAAAGGTGTCCAGAGACTCCCCCAATGCTAAGTGGATCTCCAGCGGAGAGATACGGAGGTGCCAAAGACCTTCTTGCTTACTCCGAATTAAATCCAGGCCAAGCCCATGTTTTGTTTGTCCTAGCTGTTGGACACTCTAGTCTAAGCCAACTGAAGGCAGAAAAATCTGGGTAACAAAAAAAAATTTAAATAAACAATGTACTTTACAAAGGAATCACCAAGGATTTCCTCTGATGATCTTCTCAAATACATTCAAAATGCACTCACTTCAAATTTTCCACATATGCATGGATTTCTAGGCAGTTGCCTATCTATTGTAGACGTGAGGCACACCTCTATAGAAGTTGTAACTTTCCAGATGTTTTGTTTTTATTTCTTCAGATAAAGAATTAAAATTACATTTCATACATTTATAATGGGGGTGCAGAACTGGCCCCACCAAACTCTACCAACTGCAGCCATGGATCCCCCGACCCCATGTCTACCTTCATGGGGCTCACTGAACACTGGCAAGTGGAGTTGCTAACCTTGATTAGAGGCTACCCACCCATCTTTAGAAGACAAGCTCCAGAAACCCCTATATCAGTATTTACTGGACCAAGCACTGTGTGCAGGTAAGCTAGCTGCTTCAAGCATGCAGCCTGAAAGTCCAGGTGAGAAAGGCAGTAAAGGAAAACAGACTCATCGCTTTAAGGTTTGGAGGTCTCTAGTGCCAACTCCTAGAGGGGACAAGGGGTATACATGTGTTTCCCTCCAGTGTCTGCTCTGGGCCCTCTGAAGGAAGTTCATTTTGGTGTCCCAGGTTCACAGTGGCTCATATTCTGGCTGAGCAGACCAAAGACAACCTGGGTATCACTGGAGGTGACCATTACGGAGGGATTCTAGGACAGGTACATGGCATCTGGATGGAGAATGTGGACACCCAAATTAAAGTTACTGCCACCATCCCTACTCCAGTGCACACACACATGCAAATGCATGTACATGTGTGCACACAGATGCATACATGTGCACATGCAGCCCTCTCCCTCTAGACTCACAATCGGCCATGTTCAACATGAACCATCCCTTATACCTTCCAGTTTTCAATAAAACTCAAGGATCCCAGAGTACCTTGGGCTGACACCTTAGCTAAATCTCCACTGACAATTTTAAAGCCAAATACATTCAAAGGTAAGAAATCTCAAAAAAGGAGTCACTTAATCCAGCTCATCTTTTCTTTACCTTAGGCTGGTGTTAAGAAAGAAAAAAAAGAAGAAAAGAAGCTATCCCATAATATCCATCCTCAGGCCTCTGAGCCAGTTTACCTAAGCGTTGCCACGGTGATGTGTATATAAGTCAATCTTCACTCTGAACCACAATCTCTGACTTGACAGAGAACACCCATTTGGGCTCTAAAGTCAGGTAATAACCAGGGAGCACAAGGCACATTTTTGTTCAGGTTGAAACCTGATAGTTCTAACTTGCAACAGGAAGTCATGAGGTTTTCTTGTGTGGTGTTTTTCTCTCTGTATCCCTCTTCCTCTTTTCATCTGTCCCTCACCTTTGCAGGGAGAGAGGATAAGGAAGAGGAAAAATCTTGGGGATCAGCCTGAAAGGAGAGTGAAGGCTAACCCTGTCAGGTTGAGCCGTAGTCTTTGTCGGGAGCACAAGGAAGTGGGAGGATTGTCTTGGCACATGAGTCCAGGTCCATGCAACTTTCCAGACAGAAATACAGAGCATCAGAGCTTCAGGGAACCTCAGTGAAGAAGCATGAATCCCTGTGATGGGAAGGGACTTGCTCAAGCTCACCCAGTAGAGATTTATTCTCCTGACTTCCATCCAGGGCTTTTCTCCGGAAATGACCATGAACTACCCAGGATTGCCTAGGACACAGACATACCTCACATATAAAGCACCATGACTGTCCCCCACACCGAGAAGTGCAACAGTTGTTTGAGGAATAAATGAATCAATGAATAAATGAGTGACTGCAGTATCAGAAAATAGACAACTCTTTCTTTTCAGGGTTTCTGTCTTCCAAAGTAAACTCATATCTGCAAAACCAGTAGGAAAGACTCTGCATCTCCAAGTGCCCAGTTCCCAACCCAGAGCCAACCCTGTCCCAGGGCCCCAGATGTAGCCAGCTCTGCTGAACTGAAGAACTACCAGGGCTCCTCACAATGAGTCACTCGCCTGCCCATCATAGGAATAGGAAGTCACTGATGAACCAAATTGTACGTCAGTTGTGTGTTTTGGGGAACAAGGAGGGTAGTGATGAGGAGGGAAGCTGGCAGCACATGCTGTGAGCAGAGTGAAACCTTCTGGGTCCTTCCTCCTGGCCCCAGTTTGGACCATTCATTTATGAAAGTGCCATCTCAGGTCACCAGTGCCTTCTGGGGCTCCAGAGCAGAACTAGGCAAGTTTGTATGTAAAGGGGGCTGAACCCTCACCCTCAACAAAGCCAATTAAATCAGCCAGTTGTCAGCCACATTGTAATCCTCCCCTCTAGCACCCCAGCAACACTGCTCAGCTATACACATGAAAGCAGTTGGAGAAATGTGTAGCTTCTGCACACAGAGGAGCTACATGCAGAAACAAATACACATAGTCACCTTTTCGGGATAAGCTTGCTGCTTCTTGGGCTTCTGTAGCCAAGCCCCACTGGCTGGCAGCTTGGTTAGTCTCCTTAGTGGGAACCATGATGCATTTGGCTGGCACTTGGCTTCCAGTCCTAGCTGTAATTTGAAGCAAGGGTAGATGACTAGGGTCAGACAGCAAGGAGCCTGCAGGCTTAGAGGGGAGCCTCCTTGCTTGATGAAACACCACAGGACTCGAGGTAGGAAGTTCTGAAACTCTGCAGTGCTCTGCATCCTAAACTGGGTCCTTCCAAAAGGCTGGTAGAGGGCAGAATTTGAGTCTGGCTTCCAGAGCTCCATGGGGCTCTAAATACAGAACACATCTAAATGCCTTCATGGCCTGACATTCCCAAGGCAGCAGGAGATGTCGCATTTAAGTCCCAAGGATGAGACAGATGCTGCTGCCACTTGTTGAGATTCCCAAGGGAAGAGCAAATATAAGGCTTAGAACTGAGTAAAATTCCATTAATATTCATTGATTTAAACCAAGACAACCTGCTTCTGCCCTCTTTCTAGCTTATACTCTCATCCTATTAAAGAAGAAATAAACAGCCCGGCCAGTGTGGTTCAATTGTTTGGAGTGACATCTCATAATTAAAAGGTTGTGGATTTGACTCCCATTCGGAGCACATACCTAGGTTGAAGGTTTGATCCTTGACCCCCGATCCCATGTCCATGTGCATACATACCCCAAACTAACCCCATTCCAGGCGCATTCAGGAGGCAGCCAATCAATGCTTTTCTCTTGCATCAATGTTTCTCTCTCTCCCCCTCCTCTAAAAGCGATGAAAAACAAATGTACTCGGGTGAGGATAAAAAAATTTTTTTTTAAAAAAGGAAGAAGGAATAAATGGCGAATTAAAAAATAGCTTTGGATCGACTTTGAAATCTGTAATAAAGTGTTTTTTAAAGTTGTTTTAAGTGTTTGTTTGTTTGTTTGTTTTAGCTTTTTTCATCAGATTTACTGTGTTGTTTTCATTGGGTTGATAAAGAAAACCATCTGTGCCGGAGGCCCCATGGTGGATAATAACGAGAGGGTCTAGAAGTGGACAGGGAGGTACCTCTGGCTGAGAAGGTGAGTGAATAGAGCAAACCATAGGAAGCAGGCTCATTCCTGCTCTACAGAGAGCCATGGTGCCCATTGGAAGTTAAGTGGACATACTGGGTGGGGCAATGCATGTCCCAAGATGACTCAGGCAGGAACAGAGCTCAAATGTTCAGAGTCCCAAAGGGCCAGCCCGAGCCAAGGTGAGACCCTATTAACTCTCATTTACCCTCAGAAGAATATGACATCTGCCTTTTCTCATTGCCGGCTAGTTAGGAAAAAGTTCAGCAGTGCAAACCCATCCTCACACTAGCCCAAGGAAAACTATATGATCAGGAGTATGAGTTGACTTCAAAGTCAAGTACATATGTTCCCAAGATGATAATTAACATTGTTTTCCGGATTCTCTGCTGGTCAAAGTGATCACAGAGTTCAGTCTCCCCATATTGCCTGGAATTAACTAGACTGGGACTTGGGAGGCCTCCACTCTGCCTGTCACCAGCTACAGGACATTAGACATGTCACTTAACCTCATCTCCAGGCTGTGTGATTGAGGCGGCTGTTACCTATGATCCAGGAACTGTGCAAGGCGCTGGGACCCATAGATAACCAGGGCAACAACCTTATGCCAGAGAAGTCATTGGGGAAGATCAATACCTCAGCCAACAATTTCAAGACACTTAATGTGTGTGCATGTGTGTGTGCCCATGCACATGCACGTGCATGTTGAACTGAAGTAAGAGATTAAATTGCTACAATCACTGAAGGCATCCTACCTGTTTACACCCACAACCTCATAGATAGCTAATACTATCTCCATGTTACAGATGAGGAAATTTTATGGCTCAGAGAAGCAAAATAACACCCTAATTACATAGCTAGCATATGGTGGAGCCAGAACTCAAACTCAGTCCCATCTGAGCTCATAACCCTGCATCATCTTCGACTCTGAGGACTACAGTCTGGTGAGAGAATGGGCAAGACCATGTAAGAAAGGGTGCACACCGGCGGAAAAAGTTCCAGGTTCACCTCTCCATTGGCTTCCTGAAAACTGTCACAGGGGAACACAGGTCTCCTCTCACCACCTCAGAATCAGCACATCCAACATCATCACCTTCCCACCTCCACGTACCACCTCTGCACACACACCTGGGCTGCCCTCCGACGCTCCTTACCTCAGTCAGTGTTGTAATCATTCAAACAAGTATCTTCATGAGCCTTCCTCTCGCCACCCAGATCCTGCTGAGCCTACCTTCTCATCTCCCCCAAAGCAGTTTCCGCCGTTCTCTCCTCCCACCCAACAGGCCTACCTGCTGGAGTCTCATTTTTAGGCTGTAGTCAGTGTAACCGTCCAACAAGCCCCCCGCCGGGTCACTCTCCTGAACAGCAATAGCTCGCTGACGTCTGCCTGGCCTTTAGAATAAACAGAGTGCCTTTGTGCCTGCAACCCAATTCTAAGTTGTCCCATCCCTCACCATGTCTCCCTGTTCCCGAAATGCATCCTTTTATTTCCAGTTCAACAAACATTACCGAGTGGCCCTTTATTTGCCAAGCCTGGTGTTGGGTATAGGGATGGGGGGCAAGGTTTCTCAATCATAGCACTAACGACATTTTGGCAGATAATTCTTTGTTGTGGGTCCTGTCTTGTGCATTATAGGATATTTAGCAGCATCTCTGACTCCTGCCCACCAGATGCCAGTAACCCGTGACAACTAATAAATGTCCTTGGACATTGCCAGATGTCCCCAGTGGAGAACCACTGCTCTGGAATGAGACGCACGTCGGGCCCTCCAGGAGCTCCCGGCGCATGCATTGTGCACTTCAGCGAGGAGGGTGCGAGAACACGGGCTATCCCACCGGCTCACTCTGAGTCACTGCCCTGGCTCTGCTGCTTCTCTGTGGGACTTCAGAGAACTGCATTCACCTCTCTGAGCCTTTAGTTACTCACACGTAAAATATGGATTCTAATTTCAACGTCACAGCTTATCGTATGCATTACATTAGTGAACCTGTGCAAAATACTTGACATACTGAGTCCCTAAGATGTGATATTTTTCTGACTTTCACCCTTCCCCTTCCACAGCCCCAGGACACAGCTGCAAAGCATTCTTTGTGCCTTGCTTCTGCTTAGAATCTTAGTCCCTGCCCTTCCCACCCTTTGACAAATCCTTTCAAACTCAGATGTTCTTTGAGCTCGCCCTCTCTTTGTTTATGTCACACTGTTGACTAGTTCTTCCTCTACGCAGGGGTCAGCAAACTTTCTCTTAAGGGCCAAAAGTAAATATTTTAGGTTTTTTGACCACGTACTCTCTTATAACTACTCCAGTCAGCCACTGAAGCTGAAGGCAGCTAAAACAGTTGTAAACAAATAGGTGTGACTATGTCCCAATAAGGTTTTACTTGTCAAACAAGATGATGCTGGGATTTGGGCAGGCCTGGGACCTCTGCTCTGAGCAGGGAGCACCTGAGGTCAAGACCAGCATCTTACTGACTTTTGAAAAAATGTTTATTGAATTTATTGGGGTGACATTGGTTAATAAAATTATATAGATTTCAGGAACACAATTGCACAACACTCTGTATCAAATCATGTGTTCGCCACCCCAAGTCAAGTCTCCTTCCACCGCCATTTATTCCCACGTGTGCCCTCTTCCACCACCACCCCCCCACTCCTCTTCCCCTCTGGTAATCACCATCCTGTTGTCTGTGTCTATGATTTTTTCTGCTTAATCACTCCACTTTTTCCACCCAGTCCCCCTATCTCCCCCCACCGACAGCTCTCAGTCTGTTTTCTGTATCTATATTGACTTTTGTATTCCTAGCACCTCGCACAGCACCTGCTATGCCATGGATACTATTTGAATGATTAAGAGATCAATGGATCCACATTAATCATCATGCCAATATTAGTAAATCTTGTGATTGTAGGGCCTCTTGAGATTGTGTGATTGAAGGAGCTGACCAAAACAATAGAAACAACTTCCAGTGCTAGTGAAGTAATTAAAGAACCAGCACAGGTAGAAAGCAGAGTGGAAAACCCCTCTTCTCTGATGGTGAGAGCCAAGGTTCCAAGGTAGGCACAGGGTTCCCAGAGAAAGTCCAGGATGGCTCACTAAGTCAGAAATCCAGCAACGTGACAAATGAGTTTTTGGAACACATATGTTCCATGCAATGTTTGGGACATACTTACACTAAAAAATCATTGGTTGTGCATCTGAAATTCAAATTTAACTTAGTGCCCTTTATTTTTCTTTGCGAAATCTGGCCACCTTATTTAGGCATAGGCTGTTGACGATCTCTTCTGTTTCCTTCTCTCAAACTTCCAGCAGAACAGATGAGAACCTGTCTGACCTGCTGAGCCACCTCCCGCCCCCCCAGGAAGAGGGCCCCCTGTGAACTGCATGGCAGCAGCGGAGAAGTTCTGTTGGAACTGGAAATTTAATTAACAAAATGCTAACATGTAATTTTGAGGAGGAGGGGGGAGAAGGCGTTATCACGAAGTTAATAAGAGAACTATTTTAATTACGGTATTTAACAAGTTATGACCATGCCGCTGTGCTCTCTGGGGAAGATTCACATCGATCAAGAATCTTGGAGCCGAAGAGAAATGTGAGGGGAGCGGAGGTGGACACGTCACTACTCTGAGCTTCTCTGCGCCCATCTGTCGTTAAGGAGTCCTCGGTCTCTGGCTTTTAGGGGCCCCCAAGGAGCCATGTTCTCCTCTCTCATGACTCAGACAAGAAAGCTAAGTGCTTATCTTTCCATGTCAAGTTCCAGCCAAGCAAGATCTGCGGAGGCACAAAAATCCCAAACCTGATGTTCAAAACTTTCGTCTCCGCACACGCTGAGGGTAAAATAGCTGGACTTTCTTCGGCACCCTGACTTCTTCTCTCTGTGACCCTCCTGCTTGCTCAACAGCCCACATGGCACCTTCTCCGTCCCCTCCCCCAAGTGCATCAAACAACAGTATAAGCAACGGGCCTTAATACAAGGGGACAGAGATGGCAGCATCCGAGAGGGATGTGGGGGCTGGGACGTGTGGTGTCACAAAGCAGAAAAAGCAACAGTGGCTGGGTCAGATGGCCCTTTGCTTTCCAGGCTAATGTCAAATCCTCCAGTGGCGAGACAGGACCTGTCCTCAGTGCACAGAACAGTGGGCCCTGCTTTTTTGCCAAATCTGAGCAGGATGAGATTGGTCCCAGGAAGTACAAGGGATGTGGCCCCAAGGCATGTGACAAGCCAGCCTAGGGACAGAGGTAGCCTTGGCTTTCCCTGTCACTGATCCTGAGCCTCATGACTCCCAGGCATTTTGTCCCAGGAGTAGGAGGGGCCTTTGTGGGGGAAAAGGCTGGCAAAGAGTTCAGCCTGAGAAAGTGGCCACAGAAGAGGGGAGATGCAAAGAGATTGACCAGGACAAGGAAGCTGACAGAAGATTCTGCCCTGGGTCTTTCCCTTTCTATCACCAAAAGATGAGCCAAGGTGACCCAGGGTCAAGGGTCAGGCCTTAAGGGTGGGGGTGTCTGCACATGGGGAGAAGTCCAGCATAGGTATTGGAGTCTGTACAGAATGAAGAGGAGAGGGACGGTAAGGGTGATGAGATTTCGGTTACATATAAAGGGAGTATCAAATGGGAAAATACGAGGTAGACCAAAGTAGGTTTTCAGTTGTAATACAAATAAATAATACAATAACTACTAAATAATATAATAATTAATACATAATATAAGAATAAACTCTTTTGTGTATTCACAACTGTAAACCCACTTTTGTCAAGCCCTATATACTAAGGATAATGCAAAGCAAATTTTTCGTTGTTAGAAAATTACCGGTGTAGAAAGAGAACAAACTAGAATGAACCCTGTGACAGTGGATGAAATTGGAGATGATGTAAACTCATGGCTTTCAATCTATGAATAGATACAAAAATAAATATGGATGTCATATGAGTGTGTAGGTGTGTGTTGTACATATTCCACATATGTACACACACACACACAATCCACCAGGAGGGGCTGGGAGCAGCAAACCGTCAGTAGTGATGAGCACACTTAGTTCCCAGATCTGTTTTCTACACAATGTTCTCCACCAGAGGAAACCAGGGGTCCTTGGAGAAATAGCTGAATTCAGGGCTGGGCAAGGAAAGTACAAGATGAGCCTGGACTATTATATCATTCCATAAATTAAGATGATGAAGACATGTCAAAAGAACTCAAAGTCAGCTTAAAGGAGCTCCCCATTAGCCAGATCTGGAATAATTTGAGCAATAAAATTAATGAAGTAATGGCTTCACTAATAAAAATAAGAATCCATGAGTCTATACTGATATAAATACATTAACAACTTGATGGGAAACAGAATATTTGCA
Source organism: Tonatia bakeri (assembly GCA_004024845.1). NCBI lineage: Eukaryota > Metazoa > Chordata > Mammalia > Chiroptera > Phyllostomidae > Tonatia > Tonatia bakeri. The sequence goes on from PVIA01007503.1 coordinate 39,287, forward strand.
TGGTCTCAAAATGCTTTCCCACACAAGACAAATATGAATTACATGGGGAAAGGGGTAGCTGTGTGATGGAGAAGTCTGGCCTGCCCCCCCTAATTAAGAGCTCAGATTTGTGAATCTCACGTCAGGATATTAGAAGAACACAGGTGATATGCTTACCAAATATGTAACACCTAAATATAACCACTAAGACTCATCAGACAAACTAAAACTGAGCAATATTCCAAGAATTCTTGGGCTAGTCTTAAAATTGCCAATGTCGGGATGGAGCTGCCTATGACCTAGTGATTCCACTACTGGGAATATACCCAAAGAAACTTGAAACGCTGATTTGAAAGAATGTATGCACCCCTATGCTCCTTGCGGCATTTTACAACAGCCAAGATCTAGAAGCAGACCAAGTGCCCATCAGTAGATGAGTGGATAAAAAAGCTGTGGTACATTTACACAATGGAATAATATGAAGGCATAAAAAAGAAGGAAATCTTACCTTTTATAGCAGCCTGGACAGACCTGGAGAGTATTATGCTAAGTGAAATAAGCCAGTCAGAGAAAGACAAATACCATATGATTTCACTCATACGTGGAATCTAATTAACAAAATAAACTGATGAAAAAAATAGAAACAGACTCATACATACAGAGAACAAACTGACAGCTGTCAGAGGGGAGGAGGCTGGGCGGGAGGGGCTTGGGGAGACAGGTGAAGGGATTAAGAAGAAAAAGACACCGACAACAATATGGTGATTGCCAGAAGGAAAGGGGAATGGCGGAAGGTGGACGAGGGCAAAGGGGGAATAAACGGTGGTGGGAAGAGACTTGTCTTAGGGTGGTGAACGCATGATACAGTGTGAAGACAATATGTTATAGAGCTGTACACTTGAAATCTGTATGGTTTTATTAGCCAATGTCATTCCAATTGATTCAATAAAAAAATGTGAAAGAAAGAAAGAAAGAAAGAAAGAAAGAAAGAAAGAAAGAAAGAAAAAAGATGAACAAATGACAAGAATAGGCATTTCAGCAGAAGCTACCCAATAGGAAAATAAATATGTATAAAAAAAGGAAACCCATTAAAAAATAAAATAAATTTCCAATGCCATAAAAGTGAAGGAAAGACTAAAAACTTTCTTTGTTCAGGTTCAAAGGTGGCTTAAAGAGACGTGACAGCTCCACGACAACTGGATCCATTATTGGAACATTTGAGAAACTTGAAGGGGGCCTAAGTGAAAGAAATGTGTGTCAGTGCTGGGACTGTGATGGCTGGATCGTAGCTATGTAGGATGTAGGTGTGCATGTTTACTATAGGGAAGTATGCTCTTTGAATTACATACTAACATTTTTACATGGGTGGGGCATCGTGTTGAAAACTTACTCTCAAGTAGTTTATGAAGAAAAATGTTCTTTGTACTGTATTTGCAATTATTCTGTAAGCTGGAAGGTTGTTGCAAGACAAAAACCTAAAAAAAAAAAAGAGAGAGAGAAAGACCAGGTAAAGAGACATAATACAGATATTGAAATGTTATAGTAGCCAAAGGGGAAGTGGATCAGAGATTCTGTCACGACCAAGAGGTCGGTTACAGTGGACGGGGCCAGACTTGAACTGGGGCTGCAGACTCGGCTGTGCAGCTTCATGTCAGTGAGGCACAGAGGGAATGCAGACATTTCCCAAGGGGGTGCCCAGCTCCTCCCCTGCAAAAAGCGTGTGATAATTGATAATCAGTGAAGCCGAAGCTATCATCTTGGTGCACATTCATTGTGCATGTGCGTCCCCCTGCCTGCACCCTTGACCCTATCAGCTGGTTCCTGGGGAGGAGGGCTTTGCCTCTCACATCCTACAAGTGCTTTTTCTCCCAAGCCTGGCTGTTCCCATGGGTGCTGCGGCTCTGTCTCTCCCACCTGAACACCCTGCCCACTCCTCTTCTCTCTCTAGAGCCCAGAGGCCCTCAATCCACTGGGGCCATGAGCTGAAAGTGTGACCCTCATTTGTCCAATATCAGTACACCTAGAAGCTATGGTTCAGATACCTCTCAAGATTTGTCTAATCCCTCTCCTTGGTATTTGGGTCAGTACAGGTGAGAGAATGGGGAGACCCAGGTACTGGGATGCAACAGCTCTGCCCAGGCAGCCAATCCCATGTCAGGCTGATGTGTTTGAGAAATAGAAATCGGACTGCTTCCCTACCTGAAATACAGATGTACACACACCAGACTATCTCACCTAAGTACTTATTCATACCAATCTTTGATCAATGGTTAATGAAGCTCAGAATACATCGATGCCCCACTCTTTCTCCACTTTAGGTTTGAGAGGGGGCAGATCCAACAGGAAAGGGAAGGGGAAATGCCTAGTAGACCAGTTCAGGTCTTTCTTTATAGAATTCTGCAAGAGAGGGAGGAATGTCAACTATGCTTTCTCTCCAAAGCTGAGCCATGAGCCATGTCAATAGTAAGAGATGGCTCACATCACGTAACATGGCCCTGGCCCCCAGCTCCACGTGGCACCCTGACAAACCAAACATGACACTGCCAGGCTCATTATCTGCCACCCACACTGCTGAGAAGCCAACTCTCACAAGAAATAAGAATTTGCTTAAGAGTGGGGGAGATTCAGCCCAAGGGTCCCAGCAAAATTTATAATTTAGCCTTAAGTAACAGGTGTCTGCCATCCTTCTTGCAAGGTGTTGCTCCATTAAAGAGGATGACGGTGATCATCCAACTAAAGCACAGAAATGTTAGATGACCAACCCAAGCTTGTATTTAGAGACTGGGTCAGTTAGGATGTTTCTGGTCATGAAAAGAAAAGCCAGCAAAGAATAACTTTTTAAAATGAGGACATTTAATTATGTTACAGAGCAAGAGGTCTGAAGGTACACCCAAGGTGAGTTAATTTTATTCACTTTGCCTCATGATCACAAAATGGCCACCACAGCTCCAAACATCAAATCCTGTATTAAACATATATCATCTGTCAAGCCCTGTACAAGGGTGAGCTAAACAGGTGGGACCCCTGACTTCTTATGTCTTACTATCTATTGTCAATCTAGAGACTGTCTTGGAACATGTCCACTTACAGTGATTCCAGATTCCTTCAATTCTGCTTTAATAAAGCGACTTTGAACAAGTCAATCTGTACTTATATGTTTCAAAACTTAAAGGTAGTTTCAAAGCTCACATATCTGGAATTTCTTTGCTCCAGGATTCCAACTTTCCAACTCCTTGAATAGGTGATGTTGATAACTGAAAGATGGTACAAATAGAAAGCAACTGGACCCATGCCTGAAACATGGTGAATACTCAAAAGAAGCTCCTATGTTCTTTTCTTGATATGTAAGGCTCCTGACCACCATCGCCATGTCCTCTCCCCATACCATGCCCATCCTGCCTTTCAGGAAAGAGGCTCTATGACCAGGCCACCTAGTGACAGGATAGACTAGGATTTATAGAGAGCCTTCTCTCCCCAGCTTCAATTCTCCTACATGGGCACCTGAGCAAGGCTTGTACTAGGTTCTAGTCATGAATAATTTTGTGCAGAGGAAATAGCTGTCCCACAGCTTCAGGAACCGCTTCCTAATTAGTTCAACATCTCAGAGATAACATGCCCTGACATCAAAAGATGGGGAGATTGATGTCTGTGTGGGTGGGAGTCCAGAAAGAGTCTTTTCTTAATTGATCAATTTCTATATTTCAGTTTCCTGGCCACATGTAGTCAAATTTAATCCTCCTAATAATCAAACAAAGGAGGTTATTATTTCCTTGAAGAAACCTGGAGTCAGAGAGGTTTGATGATTTACCTGAGGCTACACAGCTAGTGGTAAAGCCAAGATTAAACCCAGATGCTTAGGACTCAGTTCTTTTTCTTTTTACCATCCATGCTGCCTTCATCACAGGGGGGCAATGGGTGAGAGAAAAGGGCTCAGCGTAATGTGTTCTTGTCACAGTTATTCAAGCCTCAAAGTATCTGCTTCAAAGTGATGGGCAAAAGAGTTTCCTCCATTCATTCAATAAACACTTCATTCATGCAACAAACACACTTGTCATGTGCTAAGGTGTGGAAGAGTTTAGTGGATTCTCTAATGAATAAGACACGGTAGAGGTCCCACCTTGAGGGACCTCCCACCTAGGTAGGGGTCAGATTGGAAGGAGGTAAATGCATATGTACACCATTCTTTTTTAAAAAGTAGAAGTGGAATGGAAAGAGAACCAAGCATGCTTCCTTCTGGAATGAAAAATACAGGCCTTTTTTTTTTTTTAGTTTTAGTGAGAAAAGGCTCTTTCCAAGCGGAAGGTATTGTTATGGCACTGTCTCATTTGCATAAATAGCAACAGAGTTGGAAGGGAGAAAGAAGAAGTCATGATTTGATACCTCTTGTTGCTGTGCAGGAAAAACATTCCCTCCTGATTTTCATATCACTCTGCCAAGTGGGAAAATTCCCTTCCATGTCCTTCTATCAAATCTAAATGCCAAATCTGCAGAGGGCGTGCATCGAGGAGGCCCGTGTTGACCTGACTCTGCTGAAATAGGTTAAATGTGACAGGAGGAGCCAAGTGGAGAGGAAGAGGGGGATGAGTGACAGACTGAGGGCAGTACTTTGGTGGTGTCATTTTGGGCAGGTCATTGACTCTTGTTGAAGTTTCCACTTCTCTGTATGCTGGAAATAACTAGCTTTGTCCCCTTTGCTATGAAAATCAGCGGAGGTCCTCTGGCCTGGCGGAACCAGGCAGTGAAACAATGGATGGATCCTCCCTGCCCCTCACCCATTTTGTACAATAGATCATGTTTATCAAGACTTCTGCCATTAGATTTGTGGAGGTCCTCATTACTACTATGAGGCTTATCTCTTTGAGTTTTTAGGGCCTTCAGATTTTGCTTGCAGTCTTATGGCCTTTTCCTATGACAACCCTGTGACTGTCCCAGAGGTGGTCAATGTCCAGCAGACTCTATGGCTTTCTGGTTCCTTGACCTCAATTTCAATGCTTTTTCCACTGTGTTTGCTCCTTACCAACACGCTCCATGGCCGCCTCTTGGACTGGCCATCGCTGCAAACAGTCCCACCTCTGACATTTATAACCTAAGTTCACTGACACAATGTCCCATCCTTCCAGCTCTTTCCCCTTGCCCATTCTCTCACCTCATCATGCTCTTCAAACTCTGGACTCCTCCCTTTGCTCCCAGTTTGTCACCTTCCTCCCAGTGTCATTTTCCTCCCAACTAAACCCACTTTGCCATGGTTGCTATCAGGTCAATAACTGAAGCAACACTGTCCTTCTACTTCCTACCCCACTCTGGGCCATGGCCAAGCAAAGGTTTGCTTGCTCCCACATCTGGATGGCTGTGTACTAGCAGGGAATTGCTCACAGACCCTCACAAGGTGCCAACAGCCAGTCTTGGACACTTCCCTCAGTGCTTAGCAACCCTCCTACAATCTCATCAACCACATCTCCCATTTTCCTCAGCAGCAATGCCAAGTTTCAAACTCCTTCTGCCATCTTTCCTAATAAAGATGTCCTTGCTTCTTATTTCACCAGAAAAGAAAAAAAAAAAAAAAGAGGCAATCAGATGTAAACTTTCTCACCCAGGACCCAACCCTACCTGCATTCCTACTTCCTTCCCCAGGTCTCTAATATGAATTGTCCCTTCCTTTATAACCAAGATGAATCCACGTCCTATGCCCATTACTCCCTCAAATAATTGGGCCCAATATTTCCTGCATTTTTTATTTTTCTCTCCATTGACTTCTTTCTCTGTCTACTAACATACTGAAATGTGTTCTATCTTAAGTCTCCTAGCTTCTCATCCCCTCTAAACACTACTGTATCTATCCAGCATCTATCTATGTATCTACCTATCCATTGATCAATCAGCTATCTATCTTCATTAATATTACAAAGTTTTTCTTAAGGGTAGCCCACATTTAGGATATTTACTTCCTCACTTCTCGATGCCCCTTAGCTCACTGGATTCATCTCCCTTCCTCTCTGTACTAAAACAGCTCTCTCTAAAATCACATATGATCTTCTAATTCCCAAATACAAGAGGACTTTTCATTGGCCTTCTTTGCCCTTTCTGTTCTGTTTACAATATTATCCATGACCTTCTTCTTTAACTGCTGTCCCATTTCCATTCCTGACACTCTCCACTATCTCCTGATCCCTCCCTTTTTCTCGTATTGTTCTTCCTTAGCCCTAACATGAGCTTCTCTTTCTCTACCCATTTCTTGAATACTGGTTCAAGACTCAGTTCTCTTATCACTCTACACCCTTGCCCATGGGCAACTTAACCCTGTCAATGCTTAAACCACCACCCACATGCTAATGACCCCTAAATGACAGTCTCCTCTCCTGGGTTCCATACTCCAAAGCCAGCTGCCTGCGGGGCGTCTAAACCTAGACCTCCCACGAGCATCTCAGACTCAGCATGTCAATAACTCCTCTCACCATCCAACCCCTCCCAACTGCTGGCTTTCCTGATCTCCTTATCTTTGAGAACAGAACCACCAACCAGTGGCCAAAGTCAGAATACCAAAGACCATGCTGAATGTTCCCCTTTCTCTCACATTCACATGTAATTAAAAAGTAAGTCCAGCCTTAGCTGGTATGGCTCAGTGGGTTGAGTGACAACCCCAAAGGTTGCCAATTTGATTCCTGGTCAGGACATATGCCTGGGTTGTGGGTCAGGTCTCCAGTTGGGGCACATACAAGAGACAGCAGATTGATATTTCTCTTGCACATCAATATTTCTCTCCTTCTCTTTCTCCCTCCTTTCCCCTCTCTCTAAAAAATGATTAAAATCTTTTAAAAAATTAAGTGCAGTTCATCTCATCAACCCCAAATCTTTCAAGTCACTTGCCCCTTTTCTATCACGACTTGCCTACCACTAGTCTCAGCTTCCACTGCCTCAAATTTTGAAAATGCACTTATCTGGCCTTCCTGCCTCCTGCCTAATTCCCCTATAACACATCCTCTGCATGATCCCAGAGTCATCCTCCTAACCTGTAAAAATTACGGTCTCATCTCCATGCCCTTAATATTCTTCATTGGCTCCTTACTGATGAGGAGACAAAACATTCCCTTCTTTTCAGGAACTGTAAGACTTTCTGTTGTCTTGGCCCCTTCACTCCTAGCCAGCCTCATCTCTCATCCTGGATCCTTCAGGCATCTGTACTTACTCACCATCCCAGAAGAGTCTGTACTCCGACTACCTCACTGCCTCCACACGTGGCTTTTCATGTGTCTGAGACAGTATATCTCCAATCCCCATTTCCCCTGCCCCTTGTTTGTCTTGGCAGTCTTTGCTCTGGTACCTCGTCTCCTGAGAAGACTCCCACAACCACACTGGAAGATTTGGGGTCTCCACCACATTCTATTAGGGTCATTTCTCTGTCCCTCTCTTCCCTTTAAGGGAGGAAGCACTTTTTTTCACCTTTCCAAGAGGCTAGATCAGGTGTTGTGAGTGCTCATAAAACTGTGTTGAGAAAATGCACGAATAAATGAAATAAAAGAGGAAATGCCATCCTCAGTCTCTAATTTTACATATACACCACTGAAAACAAATGTGCCATTAGAAGAAAAGAAAAAGGTGTGGCATCAATAAATGCAGCCAGGTCCATATATTAAGTTTTTGCAAGAAAAATTATCCTGCAAATTGGATTATATAACTAATATGGGGTGTCTATAAGTAGAAGACTCTTTGCTGTGCATGAATTCGTATTATTTAAAGTACGGGATAGTTGATATCAAATCATCTGGCAAATGCATGGTGTGTGCACCGTGTGCTAACCCCCTTGAGCCTCCTTGACCCCATTCCCATCATCCCAGGAATGAAGGCCCTGCCTTTGACCATCTGGTTGTTGAACTGTGGCTCCTGGAGCACCCCAGAGAGCAGATGAGCCCCCTGTGCCCTCCATGGCTGCTTTAGCAGACCCTTTCCCCTGTGACTTTAAATTTCCCGAAACTGATTCTTCCTGTTGGTCTTGGCAGGAATCAGTAGTTGCCTCAGTCCACTGGAGATAGAAGGGTGGGGCCAGGGTGGCCAGTTCAGCCCTTGCTGCCCACAGCTTCTTGGGTGTATGATTGAGCAACAAGGCTAGGGCTGGAGAACAGGCATGCATGAGGCAGCTGGGCAGGAAAGGGTGCTCCCTGATACTAGTCTGGTCTTCCAGCTTCTAAGATATTTTGCTTTCTTCAAGCCTGTAGACATACAAGGCTCCTGGGAACCAAGCCAGGCTGATGAGGGTAGTAAGGGAGAAATGGCTTCAAGAAAAGAAAAAGAATTTTATCATGTCACCGCTTATAGTGCAAGAATCAGGAAATGTTTCATACCCTTGCATAGAATTTTGGGTGGGCTTGCAGTCGAGGAACTGACTTCATTGGATGACTTCATAGACAGCACCCTCCCACTATCGACCTCCCGACTCTGCCCTCCACTTCTCCTTGCAACTCTGCTCCTCATGCCCCAGACACACCAAACAGTCTCAGAATTCAAAAATACCTAAACCAGGATTCTCCCATTCCCTCCTCAAGTCACTGTCAAACCACTGTTTGGGAATGACCAAGGGCAAGTACGACTTTCTTGGTGAATTCTCTTTCAAATTACCAAGCCTGAAACTAGATGTTTCTTAGTTCTGCAAAGTCACCAGTACACGCTTATGTGCCAGGCAAACTAGCACAGACCCACTGATCCAGGACTCCGAAAGTAGCAGGCCAGGGCTAAGAAATGATACTTGTTTTCTACTCTCTCAAGCCAATATCACCATGTGTTGTTAGTACGTGGGCCAAAGAGCAGTGAATCTTGCTTTAGGTGGTGGGCACACAGTGTAGTGTACAGATGATGTTTTATGGAGCGGTATGCTCGAAACCTGCATGGTTTTGCCAACCAAGGTCACCACGATGAACTGTTTTTAAAAAAGAGTAGTGAACTGTGTTATGACCTCTGAAGACTTTGTTTAACAAAGTATAGTCCTAGAAACGAATGCATTGAACACTTATATTAGGCACTGCATTGGCACTTGGCATGAATTGTGTCATTCAACACTCTCAGAAGATGTTTGCCTCTCTTTACAAGAAAACTATGGAAGAAAAGGAAACTTACCACCCTGCCCCTGACCGCTGCAGCCATCCCCACACGTGCAGCAATGATGTGGAACATGGACCTCCTAAAGCTGGTCCCCACAGCCTCCTTGAGGACTCTTCACTTACTCCCAAATTGGGCATCCTCTCAGTCATTACTGGGTTCCAAACTCTTCCAAAACATCTGATCTCTGCACACCACCTCTTACTGAGTTCCTGGGAGCATGCGCTCACAGCCATGAGATGGACTGGCTCAGGAGGAGCTAAGGGGGAGGAGTGGCTGAATCAGAAGTTCATTGCCATTTCACTGGTTTGAACAGACCTCTCTCCTGCTGTTTGGATGGTAGGACTTAGGAAAAATCATCCCCACTGACTTATCTGCAGCTTCCCTCTGAGCTCGCTTTCAGATTCCGGTCCTTTCTCCATCCCCTTGTCCCCACCCCAACCCCATTCTCCATCCTGACCTCCCTCTCCCTTTCTCACTCACTAGCTCTTGTCCTGTCAAGCAGACAATGGGTTAAACACTCCCAGGACGGAGAGGCCAGGTCATAGAGATGCAGGTGCTAACAGGGAAAGTGTAGGCTGAAATCTAGAAAGATCTGTCACCACTCCAAGAGCTTCTTTGGGTGAGGAGTGATCACAGACTTTGCTAAAAGTCTCCAGGTGAAAATTCCATAAATCTAGAAACTGTAAAAGTCAATGGAAATTTAATTAAATGAGTTAATACATGTAGAGGGCTTGGGACAATGCCTGGGACATAGTGAGTTACATAAACACTTTGAAATGAGTCAGAGTTTGGGGAAATATACATTTCAATGTCACAGTAGTTTAATACATTCCAGAATCCTTGCAAAGGGTTGTTTGACCTTGTGTCTATGCATTCTAAGTCTCCGCTCTCTCAGCCACTAGTCCTATGGCTTTCTTTCTCCTTTATTTCATTTCCTTCTTCCTCCTCTCTCCCCCAAAGAATCTGTGAATTTGCCTCCACGGCCTAAGATCCCTATGTTTTGTTCTCACCATCACATCTTACTCTCAAACCCTTGATTTTCCTAAACCTTGTGATGGTGTGCTTCATATGGTTTCTTTCTTATCGCCTTGGCAGTATCGCTTGGGACTGGCTTCATTATAATAACCACTTAGTGCTGTAGCATTGAGCTGTAATTCCAGGAATGCACTGGAAGGCCCATGCAAAGTAAGCTTTCCGCTCCCAAACACACTGGTGAGGGTTCTTTCTCTGGTTGGCTTTTCAGCAAAAATCTCTGGCAATCTCACAGAAAAGGGTCAGAGGTGTGGAAGAAGGTGAGTCCTGATGTCTAAACTTCCTCACTGGGCCTGCACCGGCCCACCGCTGCCATTTACTACTGGCAGAAAATGCAGAGTTCTTTGCTCCAAAGCAAATCATCATTAGTGTCCTTCAGAATCATGACTCAGAGAAGATACAGGGAAAACAGGCAAGAATGTTTTTTTCTTTTTAATGTTTCAGGGTGAAGGGAGAAATGTGGCTAAGAAATCTGGGAACTTCCCCCACCCAAATGTGCACAGGACCTCCTACTGGAGGCAGACCTCCCGACTTTGCTCATAGTTTAAGGATTCTACCTGGTCCTGGCTGCGCTGAGTTATAGCTCAGATCCTGTCCAAGGCCCTCCTGTTCTCCAGGAGGAGGGAGTGACAGACGCCGCTCTCCTGAGACATGATGAAAGATATGAGTCAGAAGAAGTGGGAAGAAAACTGGCTCGAGGTTCAGGGGCCACTGTGCCAGCAGCTGGATGGAGCTGAAGGAAGCAGGGCGGGGCGGGGGGGGGGGTCCCTCAGGGAAAACATATCACCGTCTCCAGCTGCCTTCCTTCTAACCCACTCAGATACTTCAGAAATATGCCAGATACAGACAGGTCAAGTCTGGGAACCAAAGAGCCATCTCCAGATATGTACTGAGTGCTTATTCGGTGTCTCCTGCTATTCTCAATGCTGGGCTGACCAATGGGCCAGGGCAGGTTGGATGAGGATGATGAAGCAAAGGTGATAATCTGGCTTTGGCGTGGCCATGCCCTATAATGTACAAATGAGAGCAGATCTTAGAAACCACTGATTTGCAAATAAGCAAATCAAGACTCAGAGAGGGCAAAACATCTAAGACACACAGCTCCCCAGCTGGCTGGTACGACTTTGAGACAATGAGAACAGAGCAGAAGGTCTAGTGCATGAACCCTCCAGAGGCCAGCCCCAGAGGAGGGACACTGACCTTACTGCGGGTCTCCACCATGTTGTCACCTGTGGGTGGCATGATGGACACATAGGTGACTACTGTCACCATCCACCCACCTTGTTATCATGTTTCAGGTTAGAGCTCAGGATCTGTGATTGATAAGTGCCCAATCTGAAGAAAATCAAAGAAAACCAAATTAATGTTCTGACGCATAGCTGTGATGAAAAGTTTTTAATCAAATACGACAAGGCCTGTGAATCTTTGGGCTATATATATTTTTAATTGAAAGAGAAAGAGACCCACAGAGGATGTAAACACTGCACCATCTACCTCAGTGCCTTGAATAAGCTAACAATGGGATAAACAGTCTATGGTCCCTCCAGCCAATAGAATATCAGTGAACACTAAGAAGAAATGAGCTGTCAAGCCATGAAAAGCCATGGAGGAAATTTAAATGCCTACTAGTAAGTGAAAGAAACCAATCTGAAAAGGCTACATACTGCATAACTCTGTCTATATGGCATTCTGGAAAAGGCAAAACTATAGACAGCAAAGGATCAGTAGTTGCCAGGGGTTCAGGGGAGGGAGAGATGAATAGACCAAACAGAGAGGATTTTCAGGGCAAGGCAATTACTCTGTACGATACTTCGTGGTGGACACACACCATTATACACTTGTCCAAACCCAGAGGAGGCACACCAAGAGTGAACCCTAAGCTGCACTATGATCTTTGGCAGTATGATGTGTCGACGTAGGTTCATCAGTTGTAACAAATGCCCCACCCTTGCGGGGACTTTGACAGAGGGGGAGGCTGTGCATGTGTGGGGGCAGAGGGTATATGGGAAACTTCAGTATCTTCCTCTCAATGCTGGTGTGAACCCAAACTCACCTGAAAAACACATTCTTAAAATAAAAAAAAAAAACCTATGGTAGCAAGAATCCAATTCAACCAACATTTTATTGACTTGTGAATTTCTCCAAAATCATTTTATCTCTCCCTGACCTTTGCCAGTTTCACTTGTCACAATGTCCTGCTTCCAGTTTTATTTTGTGGGGATACCCAGAAAAATAGCAAGTGGCCCCTGATCCTAGGATTTGTGTTCTCAAATTGTGGTGCCCACATTTTAACAACCACAGTCCCTGGCGGTTCTTGTTAAAAATGCACATTTTGGGGCCTTACCCTTGCCCACTAATCTAGACCCTCTACGTGTGGGGCCAAGGAACCCGCATTTTCACAACTCCCCCACATGATCATCATGCACAGTACAGTTTGATACCCAGAACAGGAAAAGCCTCTGGGAAGAAGGACACCAGCAGGATCGCTCTGCCCTCAAAATTTATCATCTAAGGTTGGTGAGAACAGACACAGGAAGGACCAGAGCCAACAGGTTTGGAACAACCATCAGGTTGGCAAACACACGTGTACTGTGGCTTTCCTCTTGCAGCCCTGAGCTCCTGGACCACAGCAGTGTCAGCCTCTTTCCTGATCATCCCAAGCACCTGGCCCAGGGGACAGGCTCAGTCAGTTGGTGCCGAATGGAGGACCTGGGCTTGTCCCAGAAAAGACACAAGTAAAGACCCAGCAAAGCTTTCCCAAACCTCGCCCAGGTTATCACTCACCCCCTCCTCTGAAACGTGCAGCGTTTCTGCAGGCTGGACACCGAGCATACCAGGCTGTGGAATTGCAGGGTGAAACCGAAATGAAGCCCGGACGCACGTGCTGGCTGCGAAGCAGAAATGACCCCAGGAAACTTTTTTACCTTCTGGAAACCAGGAATATTCTGTTTCCAGAAATCATAGCTCCTGGGAGCCCTGCTTGCTCCGGGTGGTGGTGCTAGCATCGCTGTTTCCAAGAAACCAAACTAAGCAGCTAAACAGACACCAAGGTCTCCGAGAGGGAAGTACTTGGAGGAAAATGTACCTGGAGGGGGCTGAGCCCCGCAAGGCTGAGGCAGGGGCCTCCTTGGCCCTGTGGGGGGTATAAATGAAACAGTGAGTGTGTCCTGCAGAGATCAAGATTGGTTGTCCTCCCAACATTTGCTCACAAGTGTTGGAGCGCCCCAAATGCCACCCTTGAAGATGATTTTTCATACTTTACGTACTCTTTTCAGTTCAAAGCGTTCCTGGAACTGTTGTAACTTGACTCATTCTGGGATATGCATTACTTACATATTAGTTTGCTAGGGCTGGCGAACAAAGGGCCTCAGACAGAGTGGCTAAACAACAGAATTTTATCATCTTAGAGCTCTGCAGGCTGGAGTCCAAAACGAAGGCGTTGGCAGGGTTGGTTCCTTCTGAGGCTGTGGTCTGCTCCAGGCCTCTCCCCTTGGCTTGTAGGCAGCTGTCGTCTCCCTGTGTCTCTTCACTTCACCTTCCCTCTGTGTGTGTCCAAATTTCCCCCTTTTATAAGGACACCAGTCATATTGAATTAGTGCCCATCCATATGGCTTCATTCTAATTTGATCACCTCAGTAAAGACCCCATCTCCAAGCACAGTCACATTCTGAGATGTTAGGAGTTGGGACTTCAACATGTGAACTTGGGGGGATACAATTCAACCCATAATACCCACTCTCCTTCCTTTGGGAAAGAAGCAAAACAGAGACTTCAGGGAGAGAGATCCTGAAGGTCACACGAGACTCTGAAAGAAGAGACCAGTATCTCTGAGGAGGTGGAGAAAGACGCTCTCACAATTCTGCTTAGAGTTAGTCACAGAATCTGGTGGTCCTATAACTTACTTTTTTGTCCTCATTTGCTATTGCATTTGGAGATAACTCTTTTTCCCCCTGCATCTGACACTCAGGTGACATGGGCAAGCTGGCCCATTGCCCTGTAGAAGGTGACCATGAAGAATTCAGAGGTCTGGTCACTAACTCCAATTCTCAAAGTCCTCAGTCACCCTAATAACCTGCTCTTAGATTGAACACCCTCCATAGCAGACCAGGCAACATTGCTTTTGCTCTGGGGTTACCTGGAAAATATTTTCCAGTTGTGACCAGGGGATGTATCCATCTTACTATTTTGTTAAGTACTTTTGGCACCTGGGATCTAACACTTGCTTCGTCACTTACCACCTGTATGACCTTGAGCAGATAATTTAACCTCTCCGTGCCTTAGCTTCCTCTCTGTGCCTTACTGGAGATAATGGTAGGTCTCAGTGTTATTGCAGTGATTAACAGGAGTGCTTATGTAAAACATATGCGTGTCTAATAAATGTTGGGCATTACCTACCTCTGTACATATGCATAACTCCCACTGCTTTCTGTGTGCACAACAGATAACGATTGGTCCCTAGCACCTGCTGTACTATGCAAATGGAGCTACCAAAAGATGCTCACCTACTGAGCTGCACGATAGTGGAGCTGACCTAGAATCAGCCTCAAACTGCTGGAGCCAAGCACCATTCCCCACCTCTGCACCCCATACTCCCCCTTTCAACCCCAAACATTGTATTCTGCACATCTCAGTTACTCTGATCACTTTGAAGGGAAAACCTCTAACAAAGGTTGTGGGGACACAGTTGGCAAGGAAAAAGCATGCCTCAGAACTTGAACAGCGAGTTCTGAGGGGTCCTGATTCTAACTGCCCCAGATAACACCTAGTTCCATACATTCAGCACGCAAAGCCAGGTCCTCTCCCTGAATCTATGAATGCTTCTGAAGCCCAGTGCCCAGGCTAAAAAGTTAACCTAATCTCATTGCACAGGGATTTCTCCATAATCTGTCCACATGTCCCAGGGATCAGGAGTGTGGGAGGTGGTGCTATTCCGTGGCAGTTCCTCAGGCCCTTGGCCCCCAGCCCACCAAGCTCCCAAAGCCCTCTGTTTAAGTTGACTTCAAATTTAATTAAGAACCACCGAGCAGAAGCTGAAGCCTCTGCAGGGCCATCACCCAGGAGCGTGGAGAGGGCCAGGGAGATAAGAATCTCATCACGAAACAGAAAGTTGGAAGAGTCCCCATCACCTCACCTGTGCAAACAAAGCAACAACCACCAGGGTGCAGAGGCATGGAGATGTGGGATTAGCAGAGGCAGGGCTGTACCTGTGGACAGTGGGCGAGGGGAGCTATGAAAAGTGCCCCTGGAACAGTCTCAGCGAGAGTCACGCCAACACGGTCTCCACAGGCAGCCTCTCCATCAACCACCCACCCTCCCTGGCCAAGGCCTGTCAGCCACTGTTCCCTAAACCCACTGTGAGTTCATAACTGATGTTTTAGAAGGACTTAAAGAGACAAAAAGACAGCGTAGAAAGGAGGAAGAAGGCAGCACAGCCCAGGGAGTCCAACACATCTCTGGAGGTGGAGCCTGAGCAGGGTAGGGCCTTGACGGATTGACTAAATGGTTGTCGGATATTCCTCAGTGTGTTTCACTGTCCCCCAACATCAGAGTAGCCTCCAATTCTGGGATGCTTCTGATCAATACAGATTCCAAGGCCTTCACTCAGACTTAGGACAAGACTGCCTAAGGGGGCCAGGAAATGTGCATGTTAAACATCCTGGGGCATTTTTGACCACACATTTTAGAAGTCTGGAACGGTCTAGAACAGGAATTGGCAAGCAACAGCCCATGGGCCAAATGTGGCTCACTATCTGTGTTTATAAATAAAGATTTATTGGAGCACAGCCACACCCACTTGTTTACAGATTGGCTGCGGCTACTTTGGGAATCCAATGCTGGAGTTCAGTGATGGTGACAGAGACCCAGTGACCCTTAAAACCTGGCCCTTTACAGAAAACGTTTGCCTGCCCCTGGTCTAGAAGAACAGCCCTCCACCTTAGCAGTATGTGGGAATCCCCTGGGCAGTTTTCGACTTTCCTGATGTGGGCCCAGCCCACACCTGTTAGGTCACAATGGGGGTAGCGGTGGGCTCAGGCATGGGTAGATTTTTAGGCTCCTGAGGTCTATGCAAAATTTGGAGACACGCTGCATAATTACAGAGCTGGCAATGATTCAGAATTCCCTGCTGTCCCCTCCCCTGATGGTAAACAACTTTCACAAATAGTTATGGAGGACCCTGGGCTAAAAGGTGATTCAGCCACACCTATCCTGGCGGCCATGCCTACCATGGGAGCACTGTCACTTTGGCATTAGTAAAACTCAGCAGGATTCCCCCTTGGAGGCCGGAGACCCACTCCATCCTTAGGGACACACCCTGCAGCTTGATTCAGCGGCTTCCCATTGCTGGCTGGCCCACAGACTGGTTGCATCACAATCACTTGGGGGAGCCTATTAGAAATTCAATCTCCAGATCCCATCCTGGAGCAGTGAATCCAACTCCCCTGGGCTGGGGCCTGGAAATCAGTTTTGTTACGGAGCCCCCGGGTGGTCGTTAAGGCATCCAGCCCTGGGAAACCCTAGAGACAACTTTGTCAACCACATTGAAGGTTTTCTTCTTCCTGAAGCCAGCAGACCCAAGAGAGTCATTTTTCTTGCCTATGATGTGAATTTGGGAGGTAGCTGATCCAAGTTCATTTCTTGGCTCTCAGGAAAGAGCAATCAGGTCAGAATGCCATGATCGCTGCTGAAGTCAGTGTGCGTGTGTGTAGGTGTGCAAATGCATTTACACGTGCTATGTGAGTGTGAGAGTGTGTTTGTGGGTGAGTGAGGGTGGCTGTGTTGTGCGTGTGTGTGTGAGCACATGGCTGTATGGATGCATGAGTGTGAACATGTTAGTGTGCACATATGTGAGTGTGAATGCATAATTGTGTGTGCTCAATTGTGTGTGGGTGCATGATCACAACAGGAGAGACAGTGCCCCTCTGTGAAGAAGAGCTCAGGTTCTGCAGGTGGTCAGCCAGACAGGGCTGGACCAGGATGAGGTAAGCGAGGTGGCCAAGGTGCCATTTTCAGGGTCACGTGCCTCAGCTGGCTTCCGGTTCTGCTACCAGCCTTAATATCTCCTCCACTTCTTCCTGCCTAAGCCTCAGTTTCCTCATCCAAAAGCTTGAGGTAATAACCATGCCTGCATGATAGAGTTTGGAGAGAGAAAAAAAAGTAAGACAATTCCTTGAAGTGCACAGGTCAGCCCCTGGCTACTAGCAATTGCTCATTCGTTTGCACGTTCATGAAATATTTAGTGAGAACGTGCTTTGGAGAGGTTCTCTTTTAGGTTACTGGAAATAAAGCATAAAACAACAAAATTTTAAAAACCTGCCTGTCATTTGGGAATGTACATTCTAATGGGGAGGGCAACAAACACAAACAACCAACAGAAACACGTAGTAGCTTCAGATGGCACTAAACGCTACAAAGCACGGGAGGCGGGGCCAGGCATCGCGCTAACACAGGGCGAGAACAGCGGTTGGTCATTCAAACAAGGAGGTCGTCGATGGCAGTGCCTCCCCCTGTGAGTGGTTTGGCTACTTTCACTTCAACGTTCCTTAACTTCTTGGGACTTGAATATAGTTACTTGTGGTTAAAAATGGAGCGTCCTATCAAGGAAGTTATGCAAAGCAAGACAAAAACAAAAAAATAAAAATATGACAAACAAACAAGCCCACACTTTTGCCAGAGGTTTGCTTTTTCTGGCCTCTCCACTCAGAGTGAATATTCACACACACGCACGACACGGAGACAGGGCCTGCCGAGCCCAACAGCAGCCCCCGATCCCATCCCAGGCCACCGGCTGTTGGCTATGGAGGTGGCAGGGACCCTGAGCCTGCCCTGCAGAACCCAAACCCTCATTTTTAGGATGAAACTCTAGACGCATAAAAGACAGAGAAACCGAGATTGTGGCAGCTTTAGCCAACCATGCTCCCAAGGGGAGTTTTGTAATGGAGGAAGATTTTGAAATAGCTCTCTCTTCCAGCCAGTGAGAAATAAATTTCAGTTTCTGGTCAGAGGCTGAGACTAGCTGGCTGTTTGAGTCACTCAGGAGAGAAATCCACCATCTCTCCCCTACTACATCCCATCCCCTCCCTGGGCCGCCAGGGAAATGACCATTTATTTCCCTGCCCCATCCATCTGGCTTCCAAAGGGCCTTCAAGGAATCAAGAAGTAAAATGCTTTATGTGGACTGTGACTTCTCGGCCATCGGTCGGGTTGTATTGTGCAAGCTACAGCCCTAGGCACATGTTGTTTCTGAATTTCACTATCACTCATCCCTATATCAACACACACACACACACACACACACACACACGTACATAGTTGGGATCCAGTGAGACAACGCCAGCAAGAATCCTCTAAAAACTGCGGCCACATACCAAGTAGGACTGTTGTCATTATGTTGCACCCACCGGAGGGACTCTGTCCCAAGGCCCCACAGACACCCCCCCACCCACCCTAGGGCATGCTGACAGGACTCAGGGGCCCCATATATTCACTGCCAGAGCTCCAAGGAAAGGACAATGAAAAACAGGAAGAAATGATATGAGACTCTGCTGTGTCAGCTATACCCTAAGGGCATTCTGGATTCTTCTGTGGATGGCCGCCACGCCCCTCCTCAGAGCTCATGGGCCAAGAGGAAATAGACCAGAGAGCAGTTATTCCCACTTGGATCTGAACTCTGAGCAGAGAGACCACTGAACTCGTATCAACTGAGCCCTCCTGCTGTCCCTGGAGGACACTAGACACCAAAAATGCAAAAACAAACAGGCCACGTTCCCTTCTTTCTAGGAATGCAGAACCTGTGAAGACAACGGGCAAACAGATATATTGTAAAAGGACAGTAGCCTCCAGCCTCCTTTCTCAAGCTGTTAATACCTTGCATGATCTGGTCCCTACCTACTCTACCGAACATATCCCCACACTGCTTTTACCTCCTTTACTCTACACCAGCCACATGGGCCTTCTGGCTGTTTCTTGAACAAGCTAACACTCTTCCTGCTTCAGGGTCTTTCCCGTCTGCTCTGTCTGGAATGTTCTTCCTGCACACGCACTGACAGCACCCTTCATTTAGCATCTGCTCTCCTGTGCCCCTTCAGGGAGGCTAACTGGCCACTCTGCCTGAGACAGCCCTGCAGTTTCTCATCTGTCTTCTCCCCTGCTTTATTGTTTTTCCCCCTAGCACAGCTCACTGTCAGACACGAATAGCACAGATTTATTTAGTACTTGTCTTCTTTACTAGAAGTATACCTCGTGAGGACGCCAGATTTGTTTCTTCAGTTCTCTGCTAAAAGCCTAGTGCTTAACACATAATAAGCACACAACAGGCATGTACTGAGTAAGTGGATAAATCAATGCTACCATAACATCGGCGTGCAGCGTAGCCTACCCAGACCACTTCTCGTTACTGTGGGGACATCCCATTCGAGGCATCCCTCTTCCTTGGGGGGTTCCCTCTAAGCATAGCTCTAAGGATTGGATCTCATTTCCCAGATGACATTTATTGTAAGAGTTGGAGATACACTCTTCTGGAAAAAGTCGTTTGCACCAATGTACAATGAAACCCCAGAAAACTTCCAAATCCTATTAATATAAAACATGGTGGTTTTCTAAAACATTGGCTGCAGAGTTTTGGAAAATTCATACGTAAAAACAGAAGAATAAGGTGAAATGTGTATGGGTAAGGCACGTGAGTCCATGTGCCTGGGCTCCTGGCTCGCTTGTAGCTCACTCCACTCTACACCCAGGACTCACCTCAGGGATGCTCCGTGGGCTGGAGGCAGGGGGGCCAACATCTCACACCAGCTCTGCTCCAAAGCTGTAAGACATGGAGAGCACCGATGACAGCAGCAGCAATACTTGTGACATCTCCCACTCTGGAGGACTTATGGCAGGTCAGCAAGGTGCTATTCAAGATCTCGGGAATTCACCCAAATTAGAATTGTCCCTGCCTTTCAGGTAGGTCATATACTTTCTCTAAGGTTGGACAGCTCTCCGATTCAAACCTGGGGTTGTCTGAGCCTCAAGAACCAAGACACTTTGTACCTATCTTCTCATCTGCACAACAGCCCTAATTTTCCTGTCCTACACACCCCACAGGACCGCCGTGAGGGACAAAGGACATATTCCATGGGAAAACCCCACAACTGGTAGAGTACGTTCCAGCCATCCCTTTACTCAGCCCCGCATGGCATGCCTCCTCTGGGCCATGAACTCACGTGTGTGCAGGCAGCACAGGTGGGGGGCAGTGGGGCAGGCTGCTGGCAGGAAACACAGACAAAGCAGAGAGAGAGAGAGAAACAAATAATTTCAGTGGCACCAAAAAACTGAGAAAAAGCAGGTCAAGGAGGACTCAGGAAGGTGAACTGGCGAGATGCTTTCCTAGCCAGAGTGGGTAGGGACGACCTCACTCAGGAGAGAGCATTGGAACAGGCCCCTGACTGAAGACAGGTTCACCCCTGGGGCTTTGTGGGGAACAGCATCCCTGAGATCGGGAGCAGCACATGCCAACGGTGGAGGCAGAGGCACGGGTGGGGAAGAGCAATGGGGCTGAAGCCCTGGGAGTGAGGGTGGGAGGCAGCAAGGGACAAGACCCCACCAGCAGACCGAAGAATGGCCAGAAGCAGCAGGGTAATGGCACGTGCCCATTGACATTGGCGAGGAATCACTGTGACTGACCCCAAAAGCAGCAGTTTTGCTCTATGAGCAGAATCACCCGCAGCAGCTCCTGACTTCCATGAATCCACAGATACAATTCAGAGGACCAAACTGGCCTTCATTCTCTATTTATTGTGGGGTTTGTTTGTTTGTTTTGAAATCTGAAGACTCAGGAAGCTTGTGAGGTACTACCACTTCCCTCCTCATGATCCCCCTCCTTCTTTACTTATTTGCATGGAACAACAGTATTGCAACAGACAACAGAACCCACCCGATGTCATAGCAAGGACATCCCAAAGCAGGAAATGGCAAGGGTTACAGGGAATGCAGGAAAGCAAAAAGAGAGCTGGGATTAATCAGGGGCTCAGGCGTGACCTAACCAAATGTGATTGTCCACGTTCCTACTTATGAACACCCAATGCAAAACTATTTGCATGGAGCCTGTGGCCTGAGCTAATGCGGCAAGGGGCACCTCATCATGCACAAGCACTAACATTTGCTGGATCAGCCTCTTGCCACAAGCAAGAGCTGCCTGGTGCAAAGTTCAAGGGTGACAGTAAATGGGGGCACAGTCCCAGTTCCTTTCCCTGAGGTCAGTCTAGTGGAAGATTTCCCCCTTCCGGGGCAACAGCCAGCACTGTTGCCTTGCTCAGCGCCGGTGTTTGGTCACAGAGGGGCCAGATTCCAGGCCAGGAAGTGCCCTCCTCGCCGCTAGGCCTCCGAGTGTGTGAAAGGGGGATCAGGCCGGGGTTTCTGATAGAAGGTTCCTGTCCACCCTCAAAAGGAAACAAACCTGCCGACACCTTGATTTTTGGGTTTCCAGGCTCCAGGGCTACGAGACAGTGACCTCCTGCTGTTTCAGCCCTGGGTTGAGGTCTGCTGTAGCAGCTATGTCTCACTGCATTTTATGACATCCTCACTCACGTGCAGCTCATTCCACCCCACCTCCACCCCTTTCTTCCAGACCTTTGCCAACTCAGCCCACCTCCCCAGAGCCTTGTTTAACTTCCCCAACCCCCAATGACTTTTTCCTTCACTAAATTCTATTACCATTATGGTCATTTCCAGGCAGCAGAACACTTCTCAATTGTAAAGTCCCGTATTACCTTTTATTCCTCTGGCATCATTAGATGAACAAAGATATTATTTCCATGGTAGCAAGCTCACTACATCCCCAACAAAATACCTGGCTCGTTTCCACTGTTCTTCAGATTTCTGTTTAAACATTGCCTTCTTAGTGCACGCTTCTCTGGCTTCTCTATTTAAAATTGCAGCTCATCCACCACGCCGTAGTGCCCCCACCTCGCTCACCTGCTGGGATCATGGAGCGAAACAGACCGCTGAGATGTTGCTTTCCTGAACCTGACATGCGCTGACATATTCCTTTGGATGTAAAATATCTCATATTTGCTTCATTACTTATCTCTTGCAGCCAAGTCAATATTGAATCTGTT
Organism: Tonatia bakeri; assembly: GCA_004024845.1. Classification (NCBI taxonomy): domain Eukaryota; kingdom Metazoa; phylum Chordata; class Mammalia; order Chiroptera; family Phyllostomidae; genus Tonatia; species Tonatia bakeri. Next base: position 61,486 of record PVIA01007503.1, read on the forward strand.
CTCAGTATTTTATTATGACTTCCTATCAATGTCCTTGATCTTGACTTTAATCTCAAGGATCAAGAATCTTCTCTGGTCTTTGTTAGTAAACTTTTAATTTTAAAATTGTTTTCAGTTTCCCGAAAAGCTGTGGAATTGGCACAGTGAGTTTTCCCATACCCCACACCCAGTTTCCTGTAATTAACATCTTACATTAGTATGACACATTTGTCACAATTAATGAATCAATATTGATTCATTACTTCTAAGTAAAGTCCATACAGTTCTCAGATTTCCTTTGTTTTTTCCTAGTGTCCGCTCTCTGTTCCAGGATTACAGCCAGGACACCACATTACATTTAGTAGCCACGTCTCCTTGTGTGTTTTTGGCTGTGACAGTTTTCAGACTTCCCTTGTTTTTTTCATGCCCTTGACCGTTTTGAGGAGTACTGGTCAGCTATGTTGTAGAATGTCCTTCAATTTTTATTTGTCTGATACTTTTCTCATGATTAAACTGGGGCTATGAGTTTGGGGAAAGAAGACCACAAAGGTAATGTGCTATCCTCATCACATCATATTAAGGATAGATGCTTTCAAAGTGGCGTCACTGTTGATGTTGACCTTGACCACCTGGCCTAGGTAGTATTCATCAGGTTGCTCCACTATAAAGTCCTTCTTTTCTCTTCCTTTCTTTACTGTGCTCTTTGGAAGGAAGTTACTAGGTTCCATCTCCTTGAGGGCAGAGTATCTACATAAATCATTTTAAATTCTTCTACACAGAGAGTTGTCTATTCTCCCTCATTTATTTATTCAATCATTTATTTACATCAGTACGAACTCATGAATATTTTATGCGCTGGGTTATCATCCAACACTACGTTATTTATTTTTTTGCTCAAATTGTTTCAGCTTTGGCTGTTGAGAGCTCTTTCATTTGGTTCCCGTGTTTCTTTCTCATAACCTTCACCATTGCACATATGTGTGTTTTGGGTTTTGTTTTATTTTATCTGTTTGTGTTTAAGCATTTCCTTCCTTTCTGGCACTACAGATGCTCCAGGCTCATCGTGGCCATTGTCTGTCTCAGCCCTACCATCAGCCATTTCTCCAAGGAGCCCTGGTTCTTTTCACAGAAGAGCAGTACTAGTAACAAAGATCCGAGCACTAGGTGTGTTCGTGGCTACTGTGGCATTGTTCATCCTAAGCCCTCTCGATTGACAGAGCAAGGAAATATATATGTGCATACTAACCCACGTTTTCACACACATGTATATAGACACATACATGTGCATATTTCATGTTTCTATACGTAATCATCTGTGTCTATATTAAGCTAAATATGAGTTTATACTGATGTTTCCAACTCTAATCCTTTATGCCATGGATGGTTCTAGCCTCCTCCTATTGCTTATTTGTAAAGTTCATTCCAACAGTGAGAAACCAGGCTCCCACCATCCGCCATCTATTTACTTCCTTGTTCTATTCCAGGACACGTGTGGAGCTGTATCAGAACTGTTAACCCCTCCCCCTAGGGAAACGACTTTATGAACTGGAGTACGATTACACACAGCTGCTTGTGCCTTAGTCTTAGAGACTCATCTCCAATGTGACGTCGGTCTAGCCCTCTTCCTCCTGTCCCTTCAGAGAGGTTGTTTATACATTTGCAATACAGTTCAATTTTTTTCATCATTCTGCATTCCATCCTGGGATCTCCCAACCTCCTAAAAAATTATTTTTAATTGCATACATTAGGTTTTGCTCTTTTGGCTATAAAGTTTTATGGTTTTTGATAAGTGCCTCGTATTATGTATACACCATTACAGTATTGAACAGAATTGTTCTGTTGCCCTAGAAAATTCTGTGCTTCACCTATTTAATGCCCTGTCTCTCCAGAACCTTTGGAAAGCACTAGTTTGGGCTATTGTTGTTGTTTTGCCATCCATATTTTTACCTTTTCCAGAATTTCATAAAAATGGAATCATACAATAAGTAGCCTTTTTAGACTAGCTGCTTCCACTTAGCAGTGTGCATTTACAATTCACCCATGCTTTTGCATAGCTCAGGAGCTCATTTCTCACTCTGCTGTAAGTGTGCTTATTCCATTGTATCTATGCATTCAAGTTTCTTGATCTACTCACCTATTTAAGGACATTGCCTATCAAAGAACATGGCTTCCGGTTTGGATGATCACGAATAAAACTGCTACAAACATTCGTGAGCCAGGCACAAGTTTTCAAATCCAGGAGCACAATTGCTGGATTGTACGGTAAGACTGTGTTTAGCTTTGTAAGACTTTCTCTGTTTATTTGTCATTTTGTTTTGTTTTGTTTTTAGCAATACCGAGTACTGAGGCATCTGCAGGCAAACTTTTGGTAAACAGTTTTTGATGCATTAAGGATCTAACATTCAGCTGCTTATAGAGTCCATTCCTGTGAGAGGCTCTTTTAACCGTATGAAGGAAGGGATGTCCCTGGCATATCTCTGTTCACTAGCAGAAAGAGCAGCCAGGAGGCCCCAGCATTGAACTTGACTGTGGGATCACAATCCATGCCTTCTTCTGCTCCTAAATTCCTTTCAACTCAGCCATGCCTTGTGGTTTCTGAGATAATACATGTTAGAGGAATAATAATTACTATTAACTGCTAAGCCATCCTTTAATGTTTAATTGTGTGGCCCAATTGAAAACCACACTTTCTTTATTTGATGATCTACTTGCATTCTTGCTCTTAGGGAGCCATTTTCACAAATCCAAACAATCTTGCTGCCACATCCAGAGGGGAGAGAAGACCATTTTCCAGGAAAAAAAAAAAGAAAAGAAAAGACTGTTAAAAACCTGAATGCATTTAGAAGATGTCAGGCCTCTCCAGCCAGATCTAGCTCCCTGTCCCACCCACAGCAGGACAAAAGATCCTGTCCCTCTTCTTTTCCAGTACACAACAGGACGAAGGGGGACTTAGGGTGTCCCTATGATCTCCTGCTGACCTTGGCAAATTCAGCCCAGAGCAGTGGGCTTGGGACTTGAGCCTGCATTCCCATCACCAAGGGGGCTTGTTAAAACTCGGACTGCCGGGACCCATCCCCACCGTGTATTACTCAGTAGGTCTGGGTGGGATCCAAGAATCGGCACTGCTGACACATTCTCAGAGGATGAGATGTCGTTGGTCTGGACCACTCTTGGCCAACCATCTTCCTAGAGGACCATCTTTCAGGGATCCAAACCTGTTGCCACCTTTAGGACTTGCCTGCACTGCTCAGATGAGAGACAGAGCTGAACAAGGGCACTTGGGATGGCTGAGCTAAAGGCTGGGGAATGAGGGCCAAGGAGTCTCAACACTGTGACAGCACTGGGCACCCAAGTCACCTGCCACTCTGAAAATGCTCACTCCTGTGCAAACACAGGCTTTTAGAGATGAAATGGACTGTAGTGGCCAAAACCCCTTCATTCTAGGAGGGATGTGAACCCCATGGGTGGAACCAACTCTCACACAGCAATCCAGGGCAATAGCAGAGGTGAGGAGAGCATAATGACAATATTTGAACTGTCGTCTCAAAGGAAAATGGACAGAGCACAGCTGCTCCCTCCATCCACCCTCCTACAGACACACTCCTAGGGGGTCATGAGGGCCAGCACCCCAGAGGGAAAAAAATGGGTGAGTGGAGAAGGTGAAAAAAAATCACTGTTTTAAACAGCAACATTAGTCAGAGCAATAATTCATGTGTGACCACACAGGATAAAGAACAACAAGCACCCAGAGACGAGACTGCTCACATTCTCAGCTGAAAAACCAAAGAGGCAGGAGAACCCGAATCGATGCCTTCAGTTCCTCCCTAAAAACAAAAGAACTCCAGCCACCTCGTCCTTATAACCCTGGAAATGGCTCACCTGAGAAATTCATTGTATTTATTTAAGATGAAAACACTCCCAACACAGTGTTTGGAAATTGGATCTCAGAATAACCTACAAAGACAGGTGTGAGACTGGCAAAGACAGGGAGGTAGGGGAGATGAGGCTGAGACTGTGAATATTATTAGATGATTTCCTTGAATTTCTAATTAGCAGGTTGAAGTTTCAATTACAAGACCTCTAACTGAGTCAGAATCCAAATGGTGCAGGATCCAGCAGACAATTGCCTTGGCTGGATGGGTTTCAGGTTTGTTCTCTGCAAAGACAAAGCTCCCACTGAGTGGTGGAGAGGAAAGCCTGGGAGAGCCCATGGAGGGTTTTCATTTGCCTGTTCATCATCCCCACAGCGAGGGGAGGACAGAGAAGGAAGGAAGCATAGCCCAACCTGGTCGACGTGCTGCTGAGGATGACAGTTGGGAATGAAGCACACGCCTGATATTTGTGTCTCCTCTGGAGCAGGGTGAGGACATAAGACAAAGATGAGGAAAGAAGGAAACAAGCCCAGCTAGGCATGCTCATGCATTCAGGAAAAATACAAAAGCACAAACAACAGAGCAGAGAGTGACTTTTTCGTGGTAAACAACTATGCCAGAATTCGTGCTGGAGAGAAGAGGTCTTGCAGAGGGATTATAGGAGCCTAGGTTCACATGTCCCTCATTTTGTTCATAAAGAGTTTGCAAAACCTTTAAGCCAGGAAAATTCATTGAGGCCATTCTCTTGGAGGCAGTGTAGCGGAGTGGTTATGACACAGGGATTTTAGGGTGAGGATTTCGATCCTACTTGGGATCATTAATAATAGATTGTACCTAACCCCCACGTTTTTCACAGGGCTTTTGTAAGCATTTAAATGCGAACATATGTAAGCGTTAGCAGTGCTCCTAGTGCTTATAAGTACCGAACAATTTGTAGCTATTTATCTCCGGCCTCCTTGCACCTTGAGAAAAGAGGCTCTGAGCAGCACCGCCATCTTCCTCAGCCTTTGATCACTCTTAAGACCATCCTTCATAGAGGGACCTTCACCCGACTGCTTTCTTGCTGAGGTTTCAACATTTCCAGTTCCTACTCTAGCACAGCTGGTCCCAATCTACTAAATAACCCCTTTGCACACTTGAAGACCATTATTAAGATTCCCCTTGGCCATAAACATATGAAGAAGTGTTTAACATATGAAAAAAATGTTTAACCTCACCAGTAATCAAAGAAATCCAAATCAAAACAACAAAATGCAATTTTTGCCTATCAATTTGGTAACTTTTTTTAATGATAGTACTCCATGCTGGTGAGAATAGGGTAAGGAGGCAATTTCGTGCATTGCTGGGAGGAGCAGAAATTGGTACAATCTTTCTGGAAAGCAATTTGGCAATATGTTATCAAGAGCCTGAAAATTGTCCTTACCCTTTAACCCAGTAATTCCACTTCTGGGAATCTATCTGAAGGAAATACTCAAAGAATCAGACAATGATTTCTGCTCCGTGGGGTTTGTCATGGCACACAATATTTTGATCTACAAATAAGAAGAGACTACATAGAAGTTCAGTGATGTTGTGACACATATTAAAAGTCATTAAAAGTCACATTAACAAGGAATATGCAAGGGCATGCCAAGTGGTCACTACAAAATGTTAGACACAAGCACATGTGACAGATACAAAACCAGACACAGTAGGATTTTCATTACATAATTACATATACTTATATTTTTATATGTGTGTAGAGAAAGACTAGATATAAATAAAAGTATTAACAGTTCTTACTAGAAGGTGATAGAATTATGGGTGACTTTTTATTTTCTTCTTTATAATTTTATAGTAAAAATCTGTTTAAAAGGTCAAGTGGCCTTCTGTGTGTGTCCAAGTAGTTCAGCGTGGTCCCTGTCCCGCCATAGCATATTGTCCAGGATCTGAACCGTGGGCTACCGGGGACTGCAGAATGTTTCTGGAATGGGCCAGAGAGTAAATACATTAGGCTCTGTGGGCCATATGGTCTCTGTAGTAACTACTCAACTCTGCTGTTGTGTGGCAAAAGCAGCCATTGACAATATGTCACCAAGTGGGCATGGCTGTGTTCTAATGAAACTTTACTTATAAAATTAGGTGGCAAGTATTTTAGCTCACGGCCTCATTTTGCTGACCTCTGTCCTGGAAGATCTGCATTCCTCTCAACCCCCCAAAAATCCAGTGTCAGATATAATAAATAGAATTGGGCTGACTTTCAGAAGACTAGGATGAGGTAAGGTTCTTCCCAGCCCTCCTAGTGAGTTGACTGGTCTGAAACTTTTATACAGAAGCAGTCAACTAGGGGGCATTCCCCATGGGCACTGGTTATTCACCTGTGCACACGTGTCCCTTCTTCCTGACCACTGCCACCCCATTCCAACCAGGTTGTTCTGCTCCACCCACTTTAGTCCTTAATGCAGATGGTGGGGCCGGAGACAAAGAAAGGCAGAAATCGCAGGGATGACAGGCTGCAGACTTGGCACAGTGTGTGGCTCGCTTGAGATTTCCACTCTCTGCTATCCATGTGGCTGTGGAGGCTTCTGGATTCCTAGGTCTGTTGTTCTGCTTTCCTTCTGGCCACTGTGCTCCAAAGGGAGGGAATGAGAGAGACAGGAGCTTGATTATATCTTTGCTGCATCCTGGGCAATGTTCAAGGGGTGCTAAGAGATGGGGTTTTTTGGGGTGTCTCAGTTTTAGAGAGAGATAAGTCAAACCTTTAGCAAGGGCACATGTGTACCTTTGTAAACATTTAAGTGTATGCATACATTCATGTGTGATATGGAGCTTTAAAATTTCCCTTCCTGGGACTGAATCTTTCCTACACGCCTTGGTATAGACACAAGTCAACAACGCCAGGTACAGGCAGTCTTTCTCTCCACTCCCGCCTCCCTTTTCCTGCCCCAACTCCTCTTGTATGTTTCCAATGGGGACACCTTGTCTAAACCAGTTCAGACCTTGGACACTTGTCCAGGAGGCAGGAATGGCATCTCAGAGCAGCCTGCATATCGCACCCAGTGATGTGACATTCCAGGCGCATCTACAGCCACATCAGGTGAAAAGTTGAGGACCACCAAGTGAACTTGAAGTCCTCTCCTGGCTCTCAGGTTTGATGCCCCTGATGAGGTTCAATCTTACCAACACATTTTCCCTTACTCTGAATCTCGGTTGTAAGTACAGGAGACAGGCCTGGGGTAGCTCTGCCTTCCATAGACACTGCACCCTCCTGGTAATTAAACAGTAATGAGGGGAGGGAAGAGACAAGGAAGACTTTGCATTTAAAAAATTAAAAGTTCCAATGGCTTGTTTTGCTGGTAAAATCTCTCCCACCATCACTAAGACAGAAAATAGTTATACCCAACCATCACCTCCACTTGCACTCTCCATGAGGCCATCTGCCTATGGCTGGTTTTCCTGCTCAAGATAAACTTTACTGCACATCTTACTCCGATTTCCCTCGATAGAAGTGTTCGGTTATTGTTTTGCTGGAACAAGGGCATGTGAGGGCCCATTGTGAAATGCACCATTACAAACCCTCTTTTTATTAAATCTTATTGAACCAGCAAATCTAGGAAATTGGCATGCCGTATGGGAAGGTGTAGGGTTAGAAGTCATTCATGCAGCCTGCACATTAGGCACTTTCTCTATAGAAGACAGGCCTCAGTTTGCACACAGAACTATTACTTCCCAGCTGTGTGAATTACTTAATTTCTCCAAGCTTATCTTTCCTCTATTTAAAGAAAAAAAAAGCAGCGTGGGGGTGGGAGGCATAATGATATCCATCATGCAGAACTGTCAAGTTGGAACAAGAGACTGCCCTCTTCACTTCTGTTAAGTGAGGAATGGTGTTCACAGCTCTGAGAGATGCAAAGAGGAAAGTTATGTGGCCCTGTTCCTCAAGTACTGGGTCTTTCAGGAGCAACATTTGGGAACGCAGGTAGCTCGAATGTTGGGCATGCTATGAACGGTCAGGCGATGCGCTGTTGAAACAGAGAACGGGGGAGATTCATTCTATCTACTTGTATTAGTGAAGGCTTCGGGGAGGGTGCAGGATCTGAGATGAGTCCTGAAGGACAGAGAAGGAGATGCAGGATCTGGGCAGGGCAACAGTGAGAGCACAGACGAGAGACAGGGGAGGCCAGAGCACCGAAGGAGGTGAAGCTTTCAGGGTGGCTGGACAGGTAGGTGCACGGAGAGCTCAGAGTGCAGGCGAGACCAAACTAACTGAAAGAGGTCGGTTGTGAGGAAGCCAGGAGCACTGTGCTGAGAAGATGACATGTTAGGATAGGGGCCTGAGATTCTGAAACCAGAAACTAACATTATCCGAACAGAGTGTTTTGGCTTGGATGATAGATTACGTGGCCATCCTACTTCTAGAACACCCTGCTGTCAATGGGAAACAGAAACTGGGGCAGAAAAGAGGCTAAACCCCAAGATACCAGATCAAAGGCCACTTGAACTACCTGAGTAGGAAATAAAAAGTCCCCAAGGGCAGAGCTGTAACAGGAATGGAAAGAAACGAACAGGCCAAAGACCCGCTCTGAAGGTCGTCAGCGAGACCTACATTTGATAGATGAGTGGAGGAAGAAATAAGAAGGCCTCCACCAGAGCTGGTATTGTAGTATTGGATATATTGACTTAATGGATACACTGAACTAGCAGGCACTCTTATATAGAAGAACAAGGAGCTGGAAATGAGAATCTGGAGCCTAGAACAGGTCAGAGTTGGACTCGTGGGGCTGGCCGACTCTTGGGTAAAATCATGAATGAAGAGGGAGTCCATGAGCCCACCCAGGGAGGAGGCAAACAAGATGACACCTGGCACACATGACAGATGATTGTGAGTCATGTGCAAAAGAAATGAAGCACCAGGGAGGGACAGAATCACGGACACTGGGAAGATGAGAGTTGGGGGTGACTTTGGGTCAACAGAGCAGGACGCTCCCGAAGGACTGAGTAGGATGTAGGAGGGCACTTGGAAAGGCCTTTGAAAGTTCTGTTGCACCAGAGCAGTGGGGGCAGGAGGCACATCGGAGTGGGCTGAGGAGTGAGTGGGAGGTCAGGAAGCGGTGTCAACAAGCATAGATGATTCTTAGGGCAGATACGTTGGTGAAAGGAAGGAAAGAGATGAGACTATGGCTAAGGGAATAAAGAAGAGAAGGGAGGCATCTGGGGGGAGTTAAGTGGGAAGTGAGCATGTCTGAACACGGGGAAGAAGATGCTGGCCAAGAGGGGGAGATTGAAGATGCCAGGGGGTTGAAATAAAATAGATGCAGGTGGCTTCTGCTTCAGTGCAGAGGCCAGCCATGGACAAGAGGCAGGACTTCACCTTCTCCAGGAAGGCTGGAAAGGAGAGAGGATATAACACAAGAAAACTCTGCTGTGGGTGGATGATTACACGAGGGAGTGAATGGTGGTGATGAGGGTGGTAGTAGTGGTATTCTTCCCAACAAGTCATAGCTATTATTACTTTTTGTTTACATGCAAATTCCCTGTATTGTCTAAGTTAATCCCCACCCCTCAGCACAGCCCCATTTTACATGTGAGGAAACTGAGTCTGAGAGAGGCTAAGTCAATTGCCCACCAGCAACTGTAAACACAGCAGAGCACAGGTTGAAAGCCAGGTCTTCCCACTGGCACAGTCAGATTCCTATAGACTGGTGGCTTAGTCCTTTCCATAGGGCTGGAGGTGAAATCATCCGCTGTGAATGATGGGGGTGGATTTGGAGGCCTGAGGAGTGCAGAGAAGAGCTGAAACAGCTGCTGGGAAGGATGCAAGAAGGACAGGCCTGGGAACAGTGAGGGCATGGACAGCTTTCCCGGGGTGCTGATAGCATCTGGGAGACTCTATCTTGTTCTTATCACCCTTATTCCCATCCCCATTTCCCGCTGAGAATCTGCACCCCACACTCTTTTAATTTATTTTGTTGTCCTCTCTCCTCTTATCCATACTTCGAGGGAAATAAGAGAGTAACGTGGCCCAAGTAGAATGGATCAAAGATTCTTCCCAAACTGGAAAACTTGTTGCTGGTTGCCAGAGAATGGAGCTGGAAAGTAATCTTCAGAATCAATGCCCTACCAAAGAAACCCGCAGCCTGCAAGGTTTAAGGAAGCAGTGCATTCAGTGGGCAATAATGATTGCAGGTGGAAGGTCTGGGAGCCCAGGCCTAGTTGCTTGGGCCCAGCCAGTAGAGGGAGGCAGCTGGTGAGCTACCCACGCCCTCCTCTCCAGTCACCAGCTTCTATTCCATTAGCAGGTGTGTCGATCCCATGGGACCTTTTTCTGTTGAAGACCTGTCCATTTCAGTTAGCAGCCAGGGAAGAGGGTGCCTTCATTTGAGCCCAGAGCTGAAATCTTTACTGCTGATTCACTGATTTGACTGCTTTAAAAAGAGCAGCAGGCTGAAACAGGCTGGCCCTCCCTTTTGGGGAAAACTCCATTGAATTATTAACTGAAGGTGTTGGCCTTAGAGGCGGGCTTGAAGAACAAGAACATGGATTGTTGGATGTGGCCCACCAGCTAAAACAGAACTATTAAGCCATTGGTCACATTAATAAAATCCATACGAAACCAGAGTCTAGAAGAATCTGGGCTCAATTCAAATTTCCATAAAAGCAGCTCACAGGACCAGGGAATTGGCACTGGATTCTAGAACTGTGCTGGCCTCTTGCCTCCAAAACGTCATTTTCAACACATTGGGACTCAGGATAGAAAGTCTGTGGGCTGGTAGATTCCAGAAGCTTTTATTAGAATCTTCTCAGGGATCTCTTTTCCACAGGGCTAGAAACTTACTTGCAAGAGAGTCATCATAGCTGATGTTTTAAAAAAGAGAAAAAACACACAGGGAAAGTGACCGTGTCTTCTGTTCAGGCTAAAATGGAATCAGTTGAGGGGATACAAACAAGAGGGTCTCTAACCGACATTTGAGGGTTTAGGTGCAAGAGAGGGAAGATGGAGCTCTTCACAGGGAATTTTGCTAAATTTTGTGTATTCTGAATTCATGGGACAATGAGAAGCAGTGATGCGCGTGCACACACACACGCACACACACATGCACACGCACACACTGGGCTTCTGAAGAGGTGTGACCCATTATCCAGTCCAAGTCACAATAAAGCCTTAGTCTCCCTGTGACCTTGGCTTAAATTGGATGCCCCTCCCTCAGGCAGCAGAGTCTTCTGAAAACCCCAGCCAGCTATCTGGTAGATTACCATCTTTCCCTCAGGTCACCCTGAAAGCAGCCCAGGGGCAAGAAATCCCTCCCTCTTCCACCCGTTCCAACATTTCTCTAATTAATGCAGGAGAAAATTAATTACAGAGGGATTTTCAAGACCTTGCATCTAATGGCCAGCCTCACTCCCCGCCCCCCTCCCACTGAAGCTCCCCATTGGGCCTGCCAAGCTCTGCCCTCCCCCTGCCTCACCCTCCCCTCCCTTCCCAGAACCACCAACAATACCACAAGCTAATTAGGCAGGGAAAGAGTTTCTTGGCAAAGGGGGCTGTGTGCTAGGTCAGTACCTTGAACAACCCAGGAGAAAAACAAAACAGCATTAAAAGAAAAAAAGAAAGAAAGAAAACCTGCTAATCCTAAGCACATTTCCGCCAAATATTCTCCTTTTCAAGTGTTTTCTTCCTGGTAAACAAAGTTCTGTCGCCGGCTCTGCAGATTTTAGGACATGGTTGCTTAGTAATATCGGGGAAAACACGAATTCCCCACCTTAGCCCCGTTTTGTCTCTCTTCGGTCTTGCACACTCCACCGAGAGGCCCTGACCCATTCCCACAACACGGCCTGTTTGTAATGGAGAGCTGGGTTTTCTTTCTCTCTTTCTCTCTTTCTCTCTTTCCCTTTCTTTCTTCTTTCTTTCTTTCTTTCTTTCTTTCTTTCTTTCTTTCTTTCTTTCTTTCTTTCTCTTTCTTTCTTTTCCTTCTTTCTTTCCTTCCTCCCTTTCTCTTTTTCCTTTTCTTTCCTTTTCTTTTTTCTCTTCTCTCCTCTCCTCTTCTCTTCTTTTCTTTCTGGTTTTTTTTTTGCTAACTGCTTCCCAAAGCCAAGCTAGGACCAGAGATTCCATGTCCTCTGTATACCAGTATCAGCCAGTGGAACCTTCTGCAGCAATAGGAACGTTCTACATCTGTGTCATCCGGTATAGTAGCCACCAGACACTTGAAAGATGGCTGTGTAATTGAAGTTACATGTCATTACATTTTAATTCCATGAAATTGAACTAGCCCCCCACGGCTTATGTCCTGGAGCGCAGTGGGTCCTGACAAAACTGCTGCGGGGCTAAGCCTGTGGACTTCTGAAGGGACAACCACAGAGTTGGGGTAACTCTGTGACATGAGAGAGGGAAGAAGAATGGTTTTGGGTAAGGGACACACAGGTCTCCATTTGAATGTAACCCCACCTTCTCTCTGTGTGGCCTTAGGTATCACTTAATTCTTCTCTACTGCCCCAAACAATCACACAAGTACCCTGGTGGCCCCTTCCACCAGGAATGAGGCAGCTGGCACGGCCCACTCTGCAGCCCTGCTCTTCTTGGCTTGCACTTTTGCTCCCAGAATTCCATGTTGTTTCCCACCTTCATGCCTTTGACTGCTTCCCCTCAGCCTGGGACACTCTGTCCTGCCAGGTCCTGGGCCTTGGGCTCCATGATCCTTGTTCAACTAAAAAGCCTTAAAGACTCAACTTGGGCATCCTCTGAACTGGGAAGCCTTTTCTTCTCCTCTCTCATCTCCCCTTCTCTCTCTTTTTCCCCCTCTCTCTCCAACATGGCAGCCACTACCTGCATGTGATCACTACACTTGAGGCATGGCTAGTACAACTGAGCAACTGAATTTTTAATTGTATTTTATTTTCATTATTAATTAATTTGATTATTTAATTGTATTTCATTTTAATTAGTTGCAATTGAAATTAATTGTGAGGTAATTAATTGAAGCCTAGATCTCTTTCTCTCACACACACATACATACACACACACCCCCTACACATCCCATAGCTGGGCTGGATGCCTTTCCACAGACTCCTCTCTGTGAACATCGGCTCTTCTGCACTCACATGCTGACCTTTTCATGAATCCATCATCCCCATCTGACAATGGACTTTCGTTTCCATGAAAAAGCCACAGTTTATACCCTGCACAAGGGATCAGCAAACTGCAGCCCACAGGCCAAATCTAGGCCCTCCCCCCATATTTTCATGTGGTCCTCATGCTAAGAAGGGTTGGTTTTTTTAATGTTTAAGTAATAAATGGCTATATAAGTACCTACACAATATCCTTGATTTTGTCTCTTGACCTGCAAAGCCTAAAATGATCCCTTCCTGGCCCTTTAAGAAAAAGTGTGCCAGCCTCTGGCCTAGATCCCCAGAGCAGCTGCTGATGGGGCTTAGTGTAGCCTGCAGTCAAAGGGAGGGGACAGGGTGCTGGGGGATGGGACCTAAAGCTCACATGCTGGGCATTTTCAACAGCTGAACCAAGGAAGCTGGATAAATCGGCCGGGGCTAGTCCCCAGGGATACCACCTTTGGGATGGCAGGGACATGCCACACCTTGCACTTCCTCTACCTACCTGCCACACCCCACTGCAAATACAACAGGGAGTGGGGCCTGGGGGCACTCATGCTGTGGACTTCTGAGAAAGTTCTGCTTTCCCACACTGGGGCCACAGCAAGTGGCAGAGGGGCTTTTCCAGCTTCCGCGTTGCAGTTTGGCTGTGTTAAGTAGCAGTCTCCACTCCAAGCCAAGCCCTCAGACATGTTTGTAATAGCCGTGCAAAGGTCTTCCGGAGCAACACGCGCAGGGCTTGGAAGCCATCATCCAGCAGGCAGGAAGCAATCTGTTCTTCCCTTTCCTGCTAAAACATGAACTGGGGTTTCTAAGAACCAAAGCAAAGATTGCTCCAGGCCCTGATGACATGGTAGCAAGGTGAGCAACAGGAGCCTGTCTCTGTGCCATGTCGCTCACAGCATCCATGCACCCTCTCAATGTCCTTTTAAACTCCAGCTCTGAAACAATTTGCCCAGCATCAAGGCCATCCGGGAGTGCCCGGGGGCCCACTCACTGCCTGGATCCATTCACTCTGACCAACAGGGAGGGGCCAAGTGCCCAATGTGCTAAATATTTCCCTGCTAGAGGATCTAGTCTGCTTCTGCTGCCACTTGGCAGCAAAGAGGCAGGAAACTATTTAGATATATTATCTTCCTTTTCAGGAAGTTGAGAGGAACTTTTCTCCCGCACTTCACACAAACATTCCGCCTCATGGTCATTTAGTCAGGCCGGCTCCTTAGGTCACCAGTGAGGAATGCAGCCCTGATTAAACGCCCTCTCCACACTCGATGTTCCAGAACAAGGGGGAAGAAGAGCTTCCCTGGCCTGGTAGTCACCAAGACGGTGAGTCCAGCCTAAAGGCCATGAGGGTCCAACATAAAGTGATTTGTACTTCCCAGCATGGCTTATGGTTTTATAGAGCAATTTCTGTGTGCATGAGTAAGAAGGTGACCTCCATGAATAGATTCCGGCCAGATAATGCTGTCTTTTAAAGGAGATCAAAGAGAATCCTTGGCAGGAGGAGTGAGAATGCTGGTTTGAAAATGTGATAGGGATCCGTGGACTAAAGTTCAGCTCATGGAGATGAGTCAAGAGCTGGAAAACACGACCATCGTGGCGAACTGCAATGGGCCTATTATGCTGCAGATGCCATTCCAAGTACTTTACCTGGAGTAACTCATTTAAGGCTCCAACAATTTCAGGAGGTTGGTACATTAAAGAACTTGGCCCAGAAAGTCAAATACCTTCCTTAAGCTCACACCACCGGTGAGTGGCAGAGCTGGGATACGGATCTGGCCTGAGTTGTCCAATGGGACTTTGTGCGATGACAGGTATGTCCTTTGTCTGTGCTTTCCAGTACGGCAGCCACCAGCTCCATATGGCATTGAGCACTTCAAACACAGCTGGTGTGAGTCTGAAACTGCCAGTTTGAGTGTGGAACTGAATCTTAATTTTATCTAACTAAAATGCATTTAAATTTAGCCGCATGTGGCTAGTGGCGGCCATGTTGGACTCCCAGGTTTGGGCAATCTGGCTCTAGAATCAATGCTCTTAAACAATAAACTATCCTGCCAAGTAAGAGAATTTGTAAGTATTTGTTAGAAAAATAATAAAAATCTATGGATAGGGTTAATCAATATCTTCCAGGAAAAGAACATATGAGAAATTAGACTACATGGAAATGCAAGAGAGAAAAGTTTGCTTAAATTACAAAGTAGGCACATGGGTCAGGGATTTGGGAAAATATCTATAAAAGGAAGAAGGTAAAACACCAGCACTATTTGTCGAGGGAGGAAGTGGTTTCCTCTTGTTTAATCAATAAGCCGTCTTGAATGCCTACGATGTGATCTTACTAAGTCTGCTCTCTAGAGTCATGTGGTCTAGGTGAGAAACCAAGTTTAATTGTCAACCCAATCAAGGCTGTGTGATCCAGATGGGTGGTGCTACCAGAGTCTGTTCATCCTGTTGGAATCCAGGTTAGATGTTTATCAGTCAAGACAGGAGTGATCAAGGAAACCTTCCTGGAAGAGATGGCATTTTAGCTGGAGCTTGGAGGAGGTGCCTTGGATTAGTGCAGTGGCAAGCTGAAAAGATGAATACAATGACAGGCTTAGAAGGAAAAAATAACTTTTCTACAATTCTCTTGGAGAATAATGTATAGGGATTAATCAAAAATGACTCCAAATTTTCTATCTTGGATAAAAACAGTGATTCTGGGGGTAGACACAAGAATTTTAGGGGGTGGTAGAGGACAGTGTGCAGAAACTATTACTTTGGTATTGGGCATGTGGATTCTGAGGTGACAGCTTCTGTAAATCTTAGGTTAACATTCACTTTTCAAGAGCCATTAAATGCCTAATTTAGGTGGGAGGGGGAGGCCAGAAGGTTGCTCGTGATTAGCTCCGTCCTAGTGCTCAGAGATTTTGCTCCTCCTCTAAGGCTAAGAAATACGCCATAGCAGAATAGAAGAGAAGCCACAGGACTCCAGAGATGGCCACATCACCACACCACTGAGGACAAACTCATACCTTGTTTTCCCTGCTACGATGAGTTGACAGACATCCGGTTATTTCATCTTGGAAGTTACATTCATCTGCCCTTTGGAACATCCTGCCCAGTGACTGATTTTTTAAATAGTTTTTTTTCTGATTATATTTGTAATACCTACTCACTGCAAAACATTTGGAAGCTTCAAAAACAGAAATAAGGAAATGCAATCACACATACATACATATAGAGACCCTCATATGAATGCATATGTGTGTGCACGTATATGTGTGTACAATTTTCCTCTATTTCTACTAGGTATGGTAAAATACATTTGTAGCTGAAAAATATTGTATGAATGAACAAAAAGATAACAGTAGGCAACTTTTATCAAGTTGTTAGGATGTTCTAGATTTATAGGAAAAAACAGTTATCAATCTCTGCCCACAAGCACATCTAGAAGAATCTGTTGTTCCTAAAATGATTCTGTTATAGGAATAGACATTCCTATTATTGACCAGAAAGCAGGTATTAAACACTCTTTTTATCATTTGCTTATTTTCCTTTTAACCAGATAACTGTAGCTTCAGAATTACCTGTAATAGACTGAAAGGCAGCCTGTGAGAAGCCAAGAAGAGCAAGCGGTTGGGGATCAGGCATGAGAAGGAAGGACCAAAAGAAGCAGGTGCTCCACCAATATTCCAAACTTCCCATCTGGAATTCCTGACTCTAAAGAATGCCTCAGACAAGAAGACAAACATGGCATAAATATAGGGGAATGCCACAAGTGGGCAAAAACAGAGTGGAGATGTAAGAGGAGATAGGGTAGGACCAAGAGGAATTTGCATGCTGTCTTTAAACTGTCCCAGGGAAATCGGGAGTTGAAGTATTCCCTAGTGAACATGACTGATGTAGACATGGAACCTATGGGTAACTGAAACACACACACACACACACACACACACACCCCACCTCATCCAAATTAAGGAACTGGTACTTCACTCTTGGAGCCACTCACAAACCCCAAGAGTGTGGGTGGATCCTTATCTCATTCATTTTGTCAAGAAACTGCTTCCTGAGCAAAGCTTGTGGGAGAAGAGATTTGTCTGAGTGCATACTCCCTCGGAGGCGGGACCAAAGGGGATGGCCTTTCCTCCGAAGATAACACAACAGCCCCAGACTGCCTTTGATTGTCTCTCCAAAATCTTCCTAATGAGCTAGCCGTCTGGGGGAGGGGGATGGTTATTTTCAACCATATTTTGGCCATAGCTTATTTATTAGAATTATGCCTCTACTCTTTGATTTCATAAATACTATTTGCAATGACCTTTCCTTCCTACTATCTTTGAGAGCTTCTCATACATGTAACAAATTTTTATTCATTATTTTGTTGTCCACAGCCTCCCCTCACAACCATCCAGCCCGGGTCTCCCTCCCTGCACCCTTCACCCCCATGTCAGACATATAATGAATTACTATTCCTTCAGACAACGAGGTTGAAAACTTGTGGTTTCCAAGGCAACAGGGTATCCTGGGGTGGGGTGCTAGGGAGGGGGGCTTGCCAGGCCAGGAAAGGACTAGGAGTAAAGGGGGTGGGGAGGCAGAAGCAGAGATGATATCATTCCTGAAGGCTGAAAGCAGCCAATCAGCTTGTGAGAATATGATGTCATCTCCCCCACCTCCACCCCCTTCTAGCTTAGGTAGCCCCACTGAGAATTCTAGACAAGTATTGAACTGAAGTTCTATTGCTGTGAGAGAAAGGGGTGGGGGTGGCGAAGGGGGAGAGAGAGAGAGAGATCTACCCGACCCTGTGGATGGCCCTCGCAGACACTACAGTCTTCACTAGAGGCAGTCCCATAAAAATGTCATCAGCTCAGGCTCTCCCTGCATTACAACACAATGATTTCTTTGGGGAGAAGAAAAAAACCCTAAGATTTATTCTATAGCCACACCCCCGCCTCCCTTGGAAGAGAAAAACCAACCAACAACAAGTTGTGAATGAAGTGTCTGCAGAGCAGCCCCCACCAGCCCAGCCTGAGAACTTTCTGAACAGAAAGAGGCTCCCACTCACACAGACCAGCTGAATGTATTTACTCCGCTCCCTGCAGCCCCAGCCAGGGATGGAGGAAACTCAAGGCGCTCCAGGATGAGAGCCCGGTCTGGAGCAAGGCTGCCCAACCTGGTGATGCAGGCCACTTAAGACGCTGGGGGAGGGGTGTCTATCCCTAAGACAATGACAGCATCCAGGGCTCAGTGCCAGGCTCCTAGGAGAAGCAAATAAGCCATGGCTTTAGGGAGGGGTGCGGGCTCGTGAGAGTGCTTACTGAAGTGTTACCACTGCACAGAGGGGAGGCTGAGCATGCACAGCCTCTTCTACCAGCTTTTCCCTGGGGACTCGGAAGCTGTGCTTTTTTCCAAACAATGTTCCCAAGAGTTCAGGCCACAGGACAGTGTGTCTGAGGGTTCAGAGCAGGCCAGGGCTGCCCTCTCCCTGCCCTTGAACAGTACAAACGGTGCAGGTCCCCCACAATGGCCTCTCTGGAGTCTTTCTGGAGTTGTCCCACCTGGATCCACCTGTGACGTTGCCCTTGAGGAAAGAGAAGCAAAGATTTTGTACCCACTCCTCATTTTGCAGATGTGGACGTGAAGGCCCAGAGAAGGGACTGGACCAGTCTGATGACCAACACACTCACCAGTACTCTGGGGCTAGACCCAGGACGCCATCACCAACCCACTGTTCATTCTTAGTGATGAGCCCACAACACAGCGGTAGCACTTACAGCTTTCAATTTCAGCATTGCCTGTTTACCATTTTTTTGCAGAAGTAATTACATGGTTGGAATAAGTTCATGATGATCTCCATACCCATTCATATGAACTGAGAGCAAGACTACACTACATATTTGACCCCCTCTACCCTTTACTACCCACACCCCCCTTCCCTCTGGAAACCACCATACTGTTATCTGGGTCTACGAGTCTTGGTTTGTTTGTTTTTCTTGTTTGTTCATTTGTTTCTTTCAGTTTTATATCTCACATATGAGTGAAATCATATGGCTCTTAACTTTTTCTCACTTATTTCACTTAGCATGACATTCTCAAGATTCATCCATGTTGTCATAAATGGCAATATTTCATCTTTTCTTATGGCTGAGTAGAGTTCCACTGTATATATGTATCACATCTTCTTTCTCCAGTCATCTATTAAGGGACATTCAGGTGGTTTCCATGTCTTGGCCACTGCAAATAATGCTGCAGTGAAAACAAGGTTGCATATATCTTTGCAAATAAATGTTTTCAATTTTTCAGGTAGAGACCCGGAAGAGGGGTTGCTGGGTTACAGGATGACTCCGTCCTTAATTTTTTGAGAAGCCTCCATACTGTTTTCCACAATGCAATATATACATTATGTATATAGACTTGTACACTTGAAATTTATATAATTTTACTAACCACTGTCACCCCAATAAATTTAATTAAAAAAAAGGAATCACTTAACAGATACTACTGTGTGTCTGGCATGTGTCCAGCCCTCCCCTGACCTACACCCCTGCCACACACAGCACCACAAGGCACACTCAGGCTCCTAGGTGACCACATCCAGGAGGGAGACAAAACAGGGGTCAGGAAATATGTGCAGGTTGTACCCGTGGGCATTACACATCGGGGCTGAAGACACTCAAGGAAAGAGAATTTTGCAAAGACCTATTGGCTTTCTACTGGGTGACTAGTATTAAAAGTAGAAATAGGGCTAAGTCAGCATTCTTCCCTCACAGTACTCACTCAAGAAAAGGAGACTAAGGCAATAAATATAAAGGGTCCCCCCATAAAGATCTCAGGAAGGCAGGGACTTCATCATATCAATGGTGCATGACCCCAGCACCCAGTATCGTGCCTTGTACATAGTATGCACTCAATAAATTCTTGTCAAGTGACCAAAGAGAAGCAGTGCCTAGAAGGATGTTTCTAATGCTGGGAGACATTAGCAAGGAGGTGCTACCTGAACAGGGCTTTGGAAGATGAATGGCAATTTACCAGGTGGAAGGAAGGGGCATATTCTAAGGAGAGGGAAGAAGATTTGGAAAGACACAGTGAATAAAGATAGGAGAGGACAGGGAAGCCTAAGATAACAAACAACCCACATGTCCCCGTGGCCCAAAATAACAGAGGTCCATTTCTCATTCTTGCTACATGTCTATTGCAAGTCAGCAATGGCCCTGCTCCATGCCATGGCCTGTCCTCTGACCAGGCTCCTAGCGTAGCCTCCATGGAATACTGTTGGTCCCTGTGGAAGATGGAAAATAGGGCTTACCTCTGAAGTGACATCACCCTTTCACTCACAACTCACTGGCCTGAACTGGTCACATGACCGCACCTAACCCCAGGGTTGTGCATTTTAAAATGCTGCAAATACCCTCCTCATCAGGATTTCTTGCCAGGTTTACCAAGCACGGATGATTCCTACCTAACCCAGTCTTCACCATGAAGGTTTCAAAACAGTGACTTTCCAACTCCCGTACATGTGCCACGTTTACCCCTGGCCCTCAGGGTTCTATTCGCAAGAGCCCTCCCTTTTCCCCATTTATATAGTATCTTCCCATCTACCTGGCTACCATCATCTCTCTACCCATATCATTAGCACGGACTCATCGATCTCTATTTCTAATGGTTTGTAATTTTTATGGACTGAACGTTTGCATCACCCCAAAATTCCTATTTTGAAATCCTAATCCCTAAGGAGATAATATTAGGAGGTAGGGTCTTTGGGGGGTGAGCCGGTCATGAGGGCAGAGGGCTCATGATGGGATTAGTGTCCTTATACATTACAGAGACCCCAAAACGCTACGTCACCTTTCCATCATGTGGGGACATGGTGAGGAGACAGCCATCTCGGGACCAAGGAGCGGGTCCTGGCCAGGCACCGAATGTGCTGGTGCCTTGGTCTTGGACTTGCAGCCTCCAAAACTGTGAGAAATAAATAGTGGTTGTCCAAGCCCCCCAGCCTATGCTAATTTTGTGGTAGTACCTGAACAGCCTAAGATGATAATTCATTCCTGTACTAAGTTATTCTGGTGTTCTAATTGTGTCTGACTTGGCCAAGGGGCACTCCTCCAAGGTGATTC
>PVIA01007504.1:0-82546 GCA_004024845.1 Tonatia bakeri
GCTCCCGTGGTGTGTGGCGGAGGAAGTGGGGGTGAGGGGCGGGCTGTGAACATCACAGGAAGTGAACTGATTGTAGAAACGGGAGGCTGGTGCTGGGCCACGTGGGGATAGAGCTTCCTCCCAACATGGGCGTGGGGAGGACCAGTCCCCGGTCCTTCCTTCAACAGCCCTGCCCAGCCCTGGAGCCAAGTCCAGTGTCTGTTCACTTGTGGATGGCTGTGTCTCTGACCCTGAGATCCCAGCCAAGTCTCCTAATTGCAGGTCCCCATGCTCAGCCCAGGCCTCAGGCATACACCCAGCCTGCCCAGGCTTGTGGGGGCTCACAGGGACCTTGAGAAGACATGAGCAAGACCCAGGAAAGGGGTGGGGGGCTCTGGGGTGTGGAGGAAAGACAGAACAACCACGAAGACAGTCACGTGGGTATCAAGGCTCCCCATCTCTGAAAAGCAAAATTGGGGCCCCTTGGACCAGAAGTTAGAGAGAAGGGGTTTGGGCAGCCAGGTGGGCCCAGAGCCACCCTGCTGCCTGTGGGGGTCTGCACTGTCTCTGGTGCAGAGCAGGCCGCAGGAGACGCTCTGTGCTGGTCCTGGGACCTGCGACCCGCTGGGGGCCACTTTGGTCCAGCTCAAACCACTGGGCCTGCTGGCTGTGGGAACAAAAGTCCCTGGCAGACCCTCTGGATTCTCAGGCAGAGTGAGGACATGGAACGAGGGACCCTTTCCCTGGGTCCCCCATCTCCCCTAGCCAAGGCCAGGCTGATGCCCAAGGGACATGCTGTCTCTTCCGACCTGCACACGACCAGGAGGACATGTGCTGACACGCCCCCTGTCCCGTGCCATGCCAGGCAGTAAGGAACCTGCCCATGTGTCTGCAGAGGAGTGACCTGCAGGCCCCTACAGCTGCAAAATTCCTGGGTCTGTCCCACCCCATCCATCAGGAGGAAACCGCCGAGGGCCGAACAGCAGTGTCCCAGCTGCTTCTTGTTCCTCCAGGATCCCCAGTCTGCCTTCTGCCCTCTGCTCTCTGCCTCCAGCTGAACTTGACACAGCACCAGAGGGCTCCCCTGGCCTCTGGCTTCCCACTGAATGGCCAAAGGGAGACCCCACCCCAGATCTAGGGTAGCAGAGATGGCTTTGAGGATGGCCAGGTGGGGTTCCTCGCTGCCCTGGCTCCCTGCCCTGGTTTCTCCCCCAGCTCTAGCTCTCTCACTAGATTCCAGTAACTGCCCCTCCCCCTGACCTTTGACCCAGGGACAGCCAGCAGGACTGAAGTCATCATCTCCCGCTGGTTTTCTGCAACCGGGTCCCTCCCCCTGTGTGATCAGGGAACTCTCCCAGTTGCTGTATGGAGGTGCCTTCTCTCTGCCTCGGGGTCCTGATTGACCCCTCGCAGTTTACTCCTTCTCCTCAGCTTGTCATCCTCCTGCCTTCCCTCTCCATGCACCGGCTGCCTGCCCCCCAGCCCAGGTCTCTTCTTCACTTCCCAGCCCCCCTCCATCAACACCGCTCCGACACAACAAGCTCCAGGAGTGACCGGCACCGGGGGCCCAGGAGGTGGAGTTCGTGATGCCAGGCCTCGGTCTGCGGCTTTGAGCGGTGGTGAGTTAAAATCCGGGGCCGGAGTGCAAGGCCGACGCTTCGGGAATGGCTCAGTGATAGCGTGAGGGTCTAGACGCCCGCAGGAAGGTGTGAGCAGGAGACCCAGTGCCTGGAGCCAGGATGCTGGACACAGCTGTGGCATCATCTGGTCGGCTGGGAAAGGCACAGGAAGAAAAGGGTGCAGGGTACACCGGGTTCTGAGGCGCCACCAGACCCGTGTGTGACCCTGACACTACAGCATCGCTGCGGCACACGGGCACCGGGAAGGGCTGGTGGGGAGGGCACAGGGGCCCGCTCTTCAGGGCGCTGCCTCCCCAGGCCCCACCCGTGCTCCCCAGAGCGGCCGGGGGGTGGGGGGGACAAGCGTGTCCAGGCAGCCGGTCAGCAGAAAATTCCACCCACGTGCTCCCTACCTATAACTTTAGCCTCTTCTGGGCTGACTTTGTAGGGTGACTGATAATGTAACCTTTGTGTTTCCTTCACTGAGGGGAAGGGCTGGCAGAAATCCTCTTCCAGAATTTCTTCTAAAGAATCCCGAGGGGCCTTTTCCACGTCCTTCTCTATCCCTGCGGAGGAATGGGCAAAGCTGGAGATTTAGTGTGTGTTGGCGCCACCTAGTGACTGAAGAGCCGCCTGTCATCTGTTGGAAGCACATTCCCTCCTCTGAAGTGTGTGCTCCTTAAGTTCTCAGAATTTGGCGTGCATTGAAATCACTTGACTTGCTTGTTTAAAATGAGGGGTCCTGGGCTCCAGACTTTGAAGTTTTAATTTTATTAGTCTGGGAGCGGGGGAATCCAAGAATGTGTGTTTCTAGCCAGCGGGCTGCACCGGACCACACTGAGTCTCACAAAGGACTATATCCTCTAAGAGTCTTGCTGTCAGGGGTGGTTACGTACACAGCAACTGTGCTGACCACTCCCAAATCTGTGCCTTCAGCAGAACATCCCAAGTTTGGCTGGCCCTTCTGGACTGGTTGCTTTATGTCTCTAGAAACAGGCACACACATTTATCACAGTCACCTCTGAATCCTTAATCTCTGCACCTCATCCCCAAGCTCCCATTACTGGGGGAAGAGTTGGCCTCATTTGTTCTATTCAGGTCTTCAACTGATTGGACGAGGCCCACCCACAGCAGGGAGGGTGATTCGCTTGCCTCAGTCTATCAACTTAAATGTTAAATTCATCCAAAAACCCTCACAAAAGCACCTAGAATAACCTTGGATGAAATATGTGGCTCCCTATGGACCAGTCAGGTTGATGAGTAAAGTTAACCATCACAAGTCCAGTCTTTGTCAGCGTGGCACCCAGGGCATCACCTTAGACCACACAATCCCCAAGTGACGACGGTAAGAAGGTCGTGACCCCACCTAACATGATACAACTCTCTGTGTACAGCTGCGTGTGCACTGACCCTCCCCCAGAAAAGGAGGCGAAGCCCTTGAGTGATATTACTCTTTCTCCTGATATCCTGTAACCCAAATAGATGATGCAAAAGTAAGAATCATAAATACTATGGTATATCGTCAATACATCTTATGTTACATGATAAAAGAGTAAAAGAAGGAAGGAAAAACAGTTCTAATATATGTTCTTCCACTACCCATTCCATATTTCCTTTGCCCTCAGCAAGCACCTGAGCTGGTTGTGGCTCTTTACCTGGTGAGAGGACCCTGAAGGCCACTCCTGCAGGGTGTGGCCCTTAGCAGGCCTGCCTGGATTGGGCTGCTGTCATTTTCCATGAACACCTTGCTCTGGGGTGTGGGATCTGACTTCCTGAACAACAAAGCAAGACCCAATGAAACACTCTGGAAATCGGGGTGATGAGCATCCATGGTGTGAATCTTGACCGGGGGGGAAGCAAGATGAAAGGAGCTGGGAGGACAACTTCTCCCTTCTCTGTCCTGCAGATTTCTCTGAGCTGGGGTCCCGCCTTGCAAGCTTTCTGGAGAAGTTCAACGTGCTGAGTGCACACAGCTGCTCAGCACCCAGCTGCCCTTTGGAGGAGTGAGTGGCACAGCAGGTGTTGGGTCACAGTTCTCTGCCTGTGCCTGCCTCACTTCTCTCCCACCGTCACTGCCCTGTGCTGGGCCTTCCAAATGTGTTAGTATCCTGGCTCTGCTGCAGGCTGTGCTTGGTGAAGGGCCTGAGCTAAGACAAAGGTGAATGATGATGAAAATGGTACCTATAAACACACTTGAGATACAGCCAAAACTATCTATATTCGAAAAGAAGAGAGATGGCCCTGGCCAGATAGTTCACTTGGCTAGAGTATTAGCTCAATAAGTCAAGTTGCAGGTTCAATTCTTGGTCAGGACACATATAAGAATCAACCAATGAATGCATAAATAAGAGGAACAAAAATCCTTCTCTCTCTCTCTCTAATAAATAAATAAATAGTTTAAAGAAAAGAAGAAAGATTGAAAGTTAATGCATTAACTATCCAGTTGAGAAATTAGAGAAGGAATAATAGACTAACCCCAGAAAATACAAGAACTGAAATAATGAAATGAAGAGAAGCAGTTAATGAAATGAAAAATATAGTTATATATCCATATACCCAAAAGTTGTTTTAGTGAAAGTACAAATAGTCAAAAATACCTATGATAAAATGATCATACAAAAATAAATTAAGAATGAAGGGAAAAACTATAGCAAAGATTTAAATTACAATATGCAAATATTTTAATTAAATGTTATGCTAATAAACTTGAAAACTCAGGTAAAAATTACAAATTTTTAGTTGTAACTTCAACACTGACTCAGGAAATAGGAAAATGGAATTGAAGTCCAGTTGGGACTTTTGATTCACGTAGGATACTGGCCACGACCCAGAGGAGGAACTCTACAGGCAGTCCCTCCCCCCAAAAAACGGTACAGAACAACAAGGGGAATGGATACGATTACTCTTACCCTACATTTGCATGGGATGGCAATTTGCAGAGAAGTAGGGAGCAAACCTCTGCAAGGGGCAGAGCAGAAGCAGCTCCAGAGCCCACTCCGGGGCAGAGAGCACAGCAGGGACCCTGTGGAAGAGAGGTTCAACGAGATCCAAGCAGTAGCTGAAGTCAACCTCCACCAGAGCACAGCACCAAAGGAGAGCCTGCCATCCTGAGTGCGGACCTACAGACAGTAAGTTTGAGACCAAGAGGATCAGAGAAAGTGTGAGCCTTAAGCACTCTGGGGGCCATGGGACTTGTAACAAGGAGGCATCCTCTAGAGGCTTGGTAATAAAAGAAAAGGAAGTAGAAACATCTGAATCTCAGTGACCCCAGAAAAGGTATCACAAAATGAAAGTCAGAAGTGTATTCGTAGCACAGATGACAACACACACACACACACACACACACACACACACACACACACACACACATTCATTCCCTTCATTCAAGAAGCTGAGCTTCATTGTACCAACAGAAGAGGGCGCCATTGAACTAAGAAACGCAGTAAACCGGCTGCGTTAGCTGCGTTCCCACGAAGAGGAGTTTGAGATCAGGGTTTGCAGGCAGATAATCTGAGGAGTGATCTCAAGGAACCCGAGTGAGGGACTAGGGAAAGGGGCAAGGGAAGGAGGGGAAATCAAACCAGGGGTGCTTGATGGAGCTGATTATTGCTACGAACCGGGGAGCTTTATACCCACGGGATGAAATGTAATTTAATCCCATTGCTGAATGTGGCAGCCAGGAGAGTGCGCTGTTGGGATCTCCCTTCCAGAAAGAATTTGTCGTTTGACTGCAAGGCGAGCGCTTGGCCAAAAGCCTCCGTTTTCAGTGCCCTCGGATCTGCCCCGACTCGTGAACAGTCATGCTCTTTGGGGCAGCAGCGCCCAGTTAATGAGCGACTGTGGCGGAGGTCTCAGGACCTTGCCCTTTCTGCCCGACGCGGGACTCCTCTGATGCGCGAAGTTCGTGCCAGAGCTCCCTGCGGGGTCACGGCTGGGTCAGGTCTGCCCCACCTCTCCCTGCCCAAGCTCCCTCCTGCCTCCTCTCACGGGTCTCTAATCTGCACCGCGGTCTGGGGGCTTTCCCGCCCATCCTGCTCCGCCGCCCACGTTTGATCTCCCACAGAAGTCATGCCCAAATGAACCATTTGCATCGCTAGTGCTGTCTCGGTGCCCACTCCCTGGAGGCCTCGGCTGGACTGCCCCGTGGAGGGCTGACTTCCTTCGCGTCCCCAGGTTCGCACACATGTGTAAGCATGACCGCGCGGACTCAAGTGAGCGTATCACGCAGCGGTGCCACCGAAACCCAAGGGAAGAAAGCCAGAGATCTGCAGTGCCGCGGGGGCACTGCAGTACCTGTGCCCAGCTGGTGGCCGCAGCCGTGGCAGGGAGGAAGGTGGCCTGCAGGGATGGCGAGCCAGCCCTGAGAGGTATCTTACAGCCGGCCACCCTTTGCACCATTCAGATGCTTGCCTGACGCTAAATCCCAACGGCTACAGCGCCTTCGCTGTGACGTTGGACTTAACATGCAAGACTGGGCAAAATGCACCAGGGTGTGCGCGGCTGCAACTGCTGCCCAAGCCGTCGTTCGTTCTCGTCCTTCCCCTCCGCCACGCCTTCTACAGTTTCTTTCCCTCAGCCAGCATGGCAGCAGGCTGGGTTACCTGCCTGTGGTGGGGCTTCGGCCCTCATCTCAGGGGCTGAAAGCCTTGTTGGGCCGCGCAAAGACTTTCTCCTGCAGTCCACTGTGTAGCAGCCACCTGGCTGCAGGTCCTGCCGATAACCTGGGCCAAGCATCCCTGCCAATACTGCAACTCCTTTCTCTCCTGGGACACCACTGCCGGAAGGGTCCCCAAAGACCAGGTCGTAGTTACAGCCGCATTTTCAGTAGAATCCTTCAGTGGAGCTGTGTCCTCTGTGTCAGGGGTGGGGGGATCCTAAAACTTTCCCTTTCTTCTCCACCCCCCCCACCCCCACAGGTAAAGAGTTGGCCAGGTGGGAAAATGCCAGTCGTTCTTTTTCTGCAAGTAAAACACTGTCCCATTTTCTAAGAGCAGCATTCTTAGGGCTCCTCATATTTGGCTCGAGGGTAAGAGGGACCCCCACATGGGGGAGAGTGGGAGAAACTAGCATTCTCCACTCGGCCATTTCTGTTAGGGTCCCCTTCCTTCCTCCCCGCTCGCTGCGCTCTCTGTACCGCCCACGGGGGGGGGGGCGAGACCCCTCCGCCAGCGTGGCCCCCCTGAGCTCCTCCCACAGGGATGGGCCCTGCGCTTCTCTTTACGACCCCATAGTGTTCACCAGCCTCCCGTTTTCGGCTCCGAGGCTTCGGCAGAAATTCTGAGACCACCATACATGTCCAATTCACGATGAAAAGATGTTCAGCCTCGCTGTAGTCATAGTGATGGAAGTTAAAGCCATAACAAAATGTCATTTTTTACTCATTAGTCTGGCAGAAATTAAAAAGAGCCATAAAAACCGAGTTGGACAGCACCTGAAGAACCCTGCAGAGGGCTGATGAGGTGTGGTCATATGCTTTTCTCTCTTCTTTTTTCCGTGTGGGGAAAGTGTGATTCCGTGCCTGGAAAACCCTGATTGCAGCTCAGGGTGCGTTTCTGCCGCTAACACACAGCGTGTCAAAGTTTTCATTTTTAAAGCATAGTTTATCTTAGACCTTCAAGCCCAACTTGCAAACTGTCTTGTTCTATTAACTATTCTAGCAATTAAAAAGAATTTTAAAATTTGTTTCTCTTGGCTCTTTGATCAATGTTAAACTAACTTAATTTTAACAGATTAAATCCTTAAACACTTACTGCACTAATTTTTTTCATTAATCATATTTCCTGAGACATTGGAAAGTACAATTAGAAATTTAATATGTTGGATTCTTCCAGGCAATGAAACCCCTGTCGTGGCAGACTTAACAAGCCAAATTATTCTCAGCAATTATGCTGCTTTTGTAAATTAATAAATCAATCTTGTAAATGTGGGATTTCAGGTTCTCTTTCCCGTTTCAAACATTGCAGTGCAGAAGAGCAGGCAAAGCATGTAAAAAGCAGCAGGACGGCTTTCAGACTTGTTACAAATCCCATACAGCACAACCCTCTGGAAAGAATTCCACATCTATTTTTCTATTCATTATTTCTGCACTTATTTGTATACCTGCCCAGGATTTATAAATCGCTCCCTCAACCAAAAGGAAACACAATTACAATTTCAGCTGAATGATCCTGTTAAAGACGCAAGTGGAAAAGTTGACTAATTCTACCGCCTGGTTTGAGGCATGTCTGCACCCTCTTCTACGTTCCTCGCTTGCCTGTCTCATCACCCTCTGTTTCTGGAGCACTGCTGGAGACACAGGTGGAGGGGAAGAGCCTGCATGGGAGGGTCCTACAAGCTACACGGACCTCCTCCATCACCACCGGCTGGTGAGCTCACACCCCCTGCAGTTAGCACCCACCTCGCCTCGAGCCAGACTGAGAGAAAATGGCACACGAGCTTGCCCATCCATCACGCATCTCCCAAGATCAACACACCCTCACAACAGGCTCTTTTCTCTTTGTAAAACTTGGCTCTTGGTTCAAAAACAAATCCTCTCCTATTCAGCTAGGGAGTACCAAGTAGTGGTGACACTCTCGTTAAGGAAACTTCTGGAAACAAAGCCCTTTCATTTCAAAGTTTGCCGTGGTTGACAGCCACACACACAGACACACGCGCCTCACAAATTATGCTGGTGTATCGCAAAGTGCTTCGGGCTGTCCCCTCCCCATTCCTCGCACAGTCCCGGTGGCAGAGCAGTCCCCATATCGTCAAAGAGCATGGGCTCTCCAAGAGCTTTGTGTCCTGCACGTAAAACAGGAAACACACCCATTCTGGTCTTTCTTTGAGGAAAAGAGTGAATCCAGAGGTAGGAGAATGAGGCTTCATCTCAGGATGAAGACAGCTAGAAGGAATGTTGTTCCCACCCTAACAATGAGGAAAAGCTGGATGAGCCACATAGTTCTGACTTTTATGGAGCCCAGGAGAGAGCTGAGCGCACCAGGCAGCCAAGCTCACCAAATTCCCAGGACAGACCGGCCCACGAAGGCAAGGTGGGACACGCACACCGTCTGCTGGGCAGAGCATGGGAGGACGACGTGGCCGTCGAGCCAGCAGCAGGAAGTAAACTGAAATGTTAGGAGCTTCTCAGAGGGCGAGGGTGGGTCAGCATGTCAGTGTGCAGTAGCTGGGTCCCTGGACACAAGCAGAGTCTGCTCTCACTTGCAAGCTCTTCTTCATGAGCCCCTGCTGTGTGCTCACAGGAAGGACGGAGCAGGGCAGAGAGTGGTCAGTGTCTTCTCTGGGACACGGCAGGAAGGGAGGTTCTGGGTGGTGGAGAGCACAGGCACAGAGGCCTGCTTGCTTCCCTGGGCCCTTTACTCTTATATAAGAAAAGCCTGAAGCCACTGGGGGAGAGAGTAAAGCATCTAGGCCCACGGTTTCTGAGAGAAAGAAGTGAAACCCCATCTTTCTTGGGAGAAGGTAGGGCATCCTCTTCCAGGACATAGACAAAAGCCACAGGTGCTGGAAGAAAGGTAGAAGTCCAAACACTCTACCCCTAGGGAGAGCAGGAAAGCTCGTGGGTCCAGAATCCTGCACTGATATCGGGAAGCTGCATGGCTGCTTTGCTGGGTAGCTCAGTTGGAGTATCACCCAGATATGCCAAGGTTGTGGGTTCGATCCCTGGTCAGGGCACATACAGAAGTCAACCAATTAATGCAAAAATAAGTGGAACAACAAATCAATGTTTCTCTCTGTCTCTCTCTCTCCCCTTCCACTTTCTCTAAAGTCAATAAAAATTTCTTTTAAATACTGCAGAGTCCAGAAATATGCCCACACAAATACAGCCAACTGGTCTCTGGCAAAGAGCAAAAGCAGTACAATAGGGCAAAGACAGTCTGTTCAACAAATGGGGCTGAAGAACTGGACATCCACGTGTAAAAAAGGAAGATTGGACACAGACCTCTCACCCGCCACAAACATTAACTCAACACACACCACAGGCTTCCAAGTAAAATGGAAAGTGGCACAGCTCTTGGAAGATAGTGTAGGAGGAAACTCAGGTGGCCTTGGTAAGTTCATCTTTTTAGACACAATACCAAAAGCACAGGCCAGGAGGGAAACAATGAAAAGTTGGACTTCGTGAAAGTTTAAAACTTCTGCTCTGCAAAAGACAATTATCAAGAGAGTTAGAAGACAAGCCACAGACGGGGAGAAAATATTTGCAAAACACACATCTGATAAAGGACTGTTACTCAAAATACACAAAAACTCTTCAAACTCAGCAACAAGAACACCAACAACCCAATCAAAAATGGGCCAAAGACACAGGCATCTCACTAAAGGATACTTATGGATGGCAAGGAAGCCCAGGGAAAGATGCTCCACCAGATGTCGTCAGGGAGATGCAAATCGCAGCACCGAGGTGCCACCACGCGCCTGTCAGAGCGGCCCGGCCCCAGAACCCCCACATCTCCGAACGCTGGCAGGGTGCGGAGCAAGAGGAGCTCTCTGCCGTCGCTGGTGGGAACGAGAACAGTGCAGACACTCTGGAGGACAGTTTGCGGTTTCTTAAGAAAACTAAACACACTCTTACCATACGATCTGGCACTTGTGCTCCTTGGTGTTTATCCAGAGGAATTGAAAACTTCTGTCCACACAAAATCTGCAAGTGGATGTTTGCAGCAGCTTCATTCATGATTGCCCCAAACCTGGAAGCCATGGAGACGTCTTTCAGTGGGCGAGTGGGTGAATCAACCAGCACATCCAGACAATGGAGCGTCACTTAGCACCAAGCAGAAATGAGCTATCGAGCCGTGAAAAGACGTGGAGGAAACTTAAATGCATATTACTAAGTGGAAGGAGCCAACTCCGAAAAGGCAACATGCATATGATTCCAACTGTAGAACATCTGGAAAAAACAAAACTATAGAGACAGTGAAAAGATTGGCAGTTGCCGGAGGCTGGGCAGGGGAAGGATGAACAGTCAGAGCCCAGAGGGCTTTTAAGGCAGTGAAAATACTGTAACGATGGATACATGTCATTATACATTTGTCTGAACCCCCAGAATGTGCAGCACCGAGAGTGACACGAAATGTCATTCCGGTTGGGGACGTTGGTCACTGGGGCGCCTTTGCATGTGCGGGTTACCTGGGGCATCTCTGAACCTCCCTATTAATCTTTCTGTGAACCTAAAATACTTCTTAATATGTCCTTTTTAAAAATGCATAGTCAAGAAACTAATAATGGATATAAAATGTAATCACAAGGAAATAACTAAGACAAATGAAGGCAGGAAACGAAAAAGAACAAATCAAACAAACAGAAAACAATTAGCAATGTGGTAAATGGAAAGCCAGCCACATCCATAATTAAATTACGTGTAAACAGTCCAGGAATTCTGCTTTTAACTAGGACAGATTAACAGTGGCCGGGTTTACCCTTCCGCCTGAACCGCCCCAAACTGGACACAACCTGCACAGCAATGGTTTTCGGGCATCAGCCGCACAAGACAGCGATCCCTGAGAGATGGGAGCAGGAGAGGTGAGCCCTTCGATTGCCCAGGCTCACTCCCTTGGACAAGGTGTGGGCCCGGGAGAGCCCAGAAGGGCGTCACACCCGAGGTGAGGAGGCGCTGCCGAGGGCGCAGGGAAGCCGAGGGAGCTAGAGCCTGAAGAAGAGGTGCCAGAAGGAGGGAAGACCTCGGGACCCTTTCAAGGTCTTGTATAAAGCCCCGGTGAATGCGGAGCGTGAGGGAACTCTTCAGACTGAGGACTGCACTGCTCGCAAGGATTAGAGGGACAAGCACTTCTGCACTCACGCTCCGAGGGGCAGTGCCTGTCCCCGCCTCCCCACGGACCATGGATGGAGCATTTGGAAAGGTCTTCCTCAGTGCTGGGGAGCAACCAGCCATAAATTGAGCATGTCACTGGTCCCATATAGAGTATCTGTCTTAGAAGGAGGACCTAAAAATATCCGACCGTTTCCAAGCAACTTGACTGTAAGGTTCAAGAATACAGAACTACCCAGCACTTAACAGCAATAGGAAATTCAGTGTCCAGCATTCAATAAAGTAATCAGGCACACAAAGAAGCAGGAATATATGACCCACGATGAGGGGGGGAATCAATCAATAGTTGAAAATGACACAGAATTGATATAGATGTTAAATTTAGCTGTCAGGGACATTACAATAGTTATTGTAATTACATTCCATATTTTCGAAAGCTTAAGTAGAGCAGGGGCCAGTGTGGCTCAGTTGGTTGGAGTGTCGTCCTGTAATCCATTAAGCCATGGGTTCAATTCCTGGTCAGGGCACATGCCTATGTTGTGGGTTCAGTCCCGGGTTGGGGCACATTGAGAGGCAACCAACTGATGTTTCTCTCTCACATCGATGTTTCCATCCCTCTCTCTCTTGCTCCCTTCTCTCTCTCAAATCACTGAGCATGTCCTTGGGTGAGGACAAGAAAAACTCAAGTAGAAAGATGACTAATACGAAAGAGACCCAAATAAAACTTTGAGGATGAAAATTACAATATCTGAATTTAAAAAGTCCTGCACTGGGCAGGATTAACAACAGGTAGACATTGCAGAAGAAAAGATTAATGAACTTGGTGGTGATGAATTCTTTAAGATTTTCTAAATCTAAAAATTTATTTTTAATTTCATTTTTGAAAGATATTTTCACTGGATATAAGAGTGTATTGTTGTATAGAATTCTTGGTTGATGGCTTTTTCTTTTGATATTTTAAAGGTGTTACTTCATTGTTCTCTCTCTCTCTCTTTCTCCTTTCTCTTTCTTTCTTTCTTTCTTGGTTTGTTTTTGGAGTCACATGCCTTTTAGTCAATGCCAGTGAACACATGAACCCCAGAGGGGCGGTCACTGGATCACAGTAAGAAATTACAAGGCAAATCTAGTTAGCACGAAAGTTAAAATCATAAAAACATAAGACCTAGAACTGTTTCTGATGATAACTTTGCTGTTACTTTCATCTTTGTTCTACTGTATGGCACGTGACTTTTCTCCTCTGACTGCTTTTAAGAATTTTCTCTTTGTTACCGTTTTGTGCAATTTGGCTTTGATGGGTTTGAGATCTGAGGATTTATAGGTTTTATCATATTTTGAAAATTAGAGTCCTTCATTTCTTCTTTTATTTTTTTCTGTTCCTCTCGGGGAATTCCTAGCGTGTGTACATTATGCTGATTGAAGTCACCTATTGCTTATGATGCTCTGTTTACTTCTCTTTAATTCTTATTTCCAGTTTCTATTGCTCTGTCTTCAAGGTCACTAACCTTTTCTTCTACAATGTCTAATCTTTTTTCAATCTTATCTGATATATATATGCACATATATATTTTTTTTAATTTTAGACATTATAATTTTCATCTCTGGAAGCTCAACTTAGATCTGTTTTATATGTTCCATTTCTCTGCTTATTATGTTTAATTTTCCCTGTAGCATTTTGAACATATGAAATGCTGTTAAAATTATTGTTTTACTATCTTTTTCACTAATTCTATCCTCTGCCTTAGTTCTGGTGAGCTTCAGTTGATAACCCTTCCTCCTCATTAAGGGTCATATTCTTCTGCTGCTTCACAGGTTTGGCAGTTTTTCAGAGGATCCCAGTCATTTCACATTTACTTTGTTGGTGCTGAATATTTGCACACTCTGTGAATACTCTCGAGATTTGTTCTAAACACAGAGTACTTGGAAATGGTTTGACGCTGCAGGTCTTGCTTTTAAGGTCTGTTTGGCCCAACACAGCAGCATTTAATCTAGGGCTTCTTAAAAAAGTTTCTCACCCAAGGACATGTTTATCGATTTCTAGAGAGGAAAGGAGAAACATCGATGTGAGAGACCAACACTGACTGGCTGCCTCCCATGCACGCCCTGAAGGGGAAGGAAACTGCAACCTAGGTACGTGCCCTGGCCAGGAATCGAACTTGCAGCCTTTTGGTGTTTGGGACAATGCTCCAACCAACCGAGCCACCTGGCCAGGGCTTATCTAGATCTTTTTTTAAACGACACAAGAACTTTTTGGTTATACTATTCAATGCCCCATGGACTATGAGGCATTCCAGCCTGGCTGCTTGTAACATGTACTATTCACTTTTCTGTGTGGCTTCTAGGTACATCCCCTCTTATCCACTCTGGGGAGCCCTTCCTCACACCCTCGCACTGAACAGTACTCAAATGGGTACTCGAGAGAAGCCCTTGGGGTTCCCTAGAGGTCTCTTTACCTGCAGCCCTCTCACCTCTGTTACTCCGTCCCCCTGGGACCCTGGCTCCGCCTCTCTGGGGCAACGACACCACTGGGTCTTACTTGGGTTCCTCCTCCCTCCACCACAGCCTGAAAACTCTCCTTAAGCAGCCAGTTGGGGAATTGAAAGAATTACCTAATGTGTCTCCTGCATCTTCTATTGCCTGAATTATTGAATCCTGTTGTATAAATTTTGTCTAAATGTACAGTTCTTTCATATGGGGGGGGGGGTATATATCTGGTCCTGTACTGTCCTGGTCCTGGTGCTTGAAAAAAGCATCCGCAGTTACAGACATGTGGAGTCCCTATGCCGTGCACCTGAAACTGATAGAATGCTGTATGCCGACTACACTTTAACTAACATAAGTATTTAAAACAAAGTACATATCTGAAAAGCTTATGACTGGACTTAAAATGTAAAATAATTATAATTCAGAACTTCAAGTCATTTGTAATTAAAAAAAGGAATTGTATTATATCTTGGAATTGATTATTTATTTGTCTTTCAGATTTTTACCTGGGGGAAAGTAAAACACAAATAGCATTGTAAAGGAATTGTTTTTAAGGGAAAGGTAGAAAGAAAAGTAGTGGAGGATGTGGTGGGCAAGGTTCCTTCATCGGAGAAGGATGGAGAGAATTAAGAATAAGCTACCCCAGGGACCCGGTGAAGCCCTAGGGCTGGGGAAGGCCTGGGCTCAGCCTCTGTCTGCTGACCTCAGGGAAGTCACTAGACCTATTTGAGGCTTTTTATAAAACACCTACTTCGTAGCATTACCAAGAAAATACTATGAAATAAGATCGTACATTTGTTTAAATGGCCTTTGCAATGCTGGGCACATAATCAAGAACACGATGAGTATTAATTCCTTTTCTCTTCCTGGTCTTCTGTGGTTCACAAATCAACAAAGGTTCAATGGACACTCTGCTTTGAAATGCGGGTTTTGGTATTATTCAGGTATGGCAAGGCCAACAAGTAGGAGGCATGGAAAAGAAAGCTTGCTCCCGAGAGGAGGGGCTGTGACGTGTCACGGGGGGCAGGGGTGGGGTGCCCAGGGGAGCACCGGGGTCGGTCAGGAGGCAGAGAGAGTGGGCGGAAAGCCTGGACCTGCTACTGTCGTTTCTTGTGAAAAGGAACAGGCAAGGTGGGGTAGGCTGGCTTGGGACCAGAGAGTGAGAATGATTTCGGCAGCTCCCAGGGTGCGGGGCTGTCTCTGCTTATCAGGCACCGGGCCATGGGGTGATTAGGGCAGCCGAGGGGTGGCCTGGTGTGTGGGAGCCTGATCAAGTAGGCGAGTGGGGCTCTGGCTGGGACGCTTTGCGTGGGGTGAGCACACTCACAGGCGAGGCTTACTGTCTCCGGGCCCAGAGGTCAAGGCATCAGAAAGATAGAACATAAAAAGGCATGACTAATACAACCCTGATCACCAGGTTGGATGGGTGCATGGTGTGGTCCTACTACACCCAGACCTGCCCCTTTCCTGCCACCTTCTGAGAGCCCACAGAGCCTGTGACTGGGGCGGGGGCGAGGGTGGGTGGCGCTGGGCAGAGATGGACCCCTTCTGTGCCTGCATCTGCTCCGCAGCCAGAAGAGTCCGAGCCAGGCCCCCAGTGCCAGAGGCTGGTTCACCCACAGGACATTATGCCACCTGCTGTTAGTCCAAGTAATTAGCTTAACGAGGGATGTGGGGTGTTACTCAAGTGTTTCTCATAAATAGGTAATGAATTACTGTGATGGCTCCATAGATTAAAAACAACATTAAAGAAACTTCCGGGCCCCATAAGATATGATTAACTGGCCCAGTGCTGCCCACGATCAGCCGTGAGTGTGACCTTGGCACCAGCCAGGCGAGGGGAATCTGCTCGGGAACACCCAGAGGGCCCCAGGCCACGCTCGCCGACTGGCGTCTCCATCAGGCTCCCGGCCCTGGTTGCTATCCTTTCCTCTGATAACCAGGCTGCCTGCCCAATGCAGGGTTGACTGGAGGCTTGGGAGGATCCTGCTTCTGCCATCTGAGCCCTCCCTGGTCCCTCCCAGCCCCCAAGGCAATGATAGCCTGGGAGGGGGCTGGCGTGCTCAGACTTGCAGAGCTGAGTGGGACCCCAGGGCCTGGCCCCCCTGTGGAGCTGGTGCAAGCGGTCATGGGCCACTACTGCATGTTAAGGTCCCCATGGGCCTGGTAGCTTCACACAGAATACATTTGCTTTGGTCCAGAGTATACTCCCAAGCCCATCAAAGCTATTTAATAGAAAATTACACCATTTCAACTACTTTTCCCAGTTTCCACTTGACATTGGACCCTCACCCACAACTCAAGTCATTGAAGATAATTCTCAGACATAGAAGAGACTTCGGGAAGAAGTCTCGGGCCCCTCAAAGCCCCCTGGGGACTGCGAACCCATTCAAGTTGTTAGGGAAAAAATTGGAAATGTGCACTTTTTAAAATCCTCACTGGAGAACATGTCTGTTGATTTTAGAGAGAGAGGAAGGGAGAGAGAGACAGAGAGAGAGAAATGCAAAAGAGAAACATGGATCGGTTCCCTCCTGCACGTGCCCTGACCGGGGATCGAACCCACAGCCCAAGTATGTCCCCTGACTGGGGATCGAGCCCCAGCCCTTGGGTGCATGGGATGGCACTCCGGTCAGCTGAGCATTGTCCTGTGGTCTCCATCCCAGGGACAGCCGCCCCGAGAGGCCACCAGACCCCCTCTGCTCTCTGGTCTGGCTTCGTCTCCCCGCCTTCTGGTGGAGCGTCTCCCCTCCTCCCTCTCGGAGAACACTGAGGTGCCCTCGGGCCCCCGCGCCTGCCCCGCTTGCTCACCTTCTCTACCAGGCTGGTCCTTCCATCTGTCCCCTTCGTTCCTAAATTCTGAAATTTGAAATTTCTTCTCCCTGGTCTATGAACAGGCTTAGGCCTGTGTTGAAACAAAACAGCAGGACGCCCTGTCTCACCTCCTCCTGTCCCTGCCCTGTCTCTGCTTCGCACAGTCGGCCTTCTCTGCCCGACTCTCGCCCTCCTCTCCGGCATTGTCCGCAACCTGTCATCTCCCGAAACAACAGTGCAGGCAGCCTAGCGCAGCCTGGCTTGTGGGCTCGGGGTGGGGATCGAGGCCGGCCAATCTGGGCTCGAAGCCGGGCGCCGCCAGTCAGCAGCTGTGTGATGGCCTGTCTGTGCCGGGCTTCCTCCTCTGTAGAACGCGGGTGGTCTCACGGCTACGTGCGGGTTGCAGACCGGAACGAGTACGACCTGTAGGATACTTACCACGGTGCCTGGTATGTGATAAATGCTTGATGAGTGCGACCTGTGACTGTTTGCCCCAGCACATCCCAAAGGCACATACACTGGACATGCTGTAACCAAACTCACCTTTTGTCCTTGAACTTCCTCTTCCTCCTGGTTCCCCACTAATGGAGATCTGCCTATAGCTGCTCAGCCTCAGGTAGCTCAAGGCCGTTCATCAGTTGAGGCTCCCTCTGCCTCACCAGCCTCCTGCTTGGTCTCCCCACCTCACCCTTTGCTCACAAAGCCACTCCGCACACCACAGGGGCTCAGCTTATCTTGCTCAACATTCTTCAGTGGCTCCCTACTGCCCACCAGAAAAAGCCAAACTTCTCAGCCCACCAGACGAAGCTCCCTGAGCTCTGGCATCTGCCCCTCTCTGCCAGGTGCTGCCCACCCACCCCACCCACCTCAGTCCTGCTTCCTCCCTTAAGCTGTCCCTGTGCTGAGCCGCCAGCAGTGCCCTGAGGAACCCTGAGGCTTCGACCCTCCCTGCCTTCCTGTCCTTCTCCCAGGACACCAGTGGCGTGAAGCGCCTCAGGCCTCCAGACCCGCCGCCCCCCAGCCCCAGTCTCTGCCAGCTCAGCACGGCACACCGCCATCGGGTGCAGCCCCCTGCACATCCTCGGTCACGCTTCTGTGTGGCTCCCTCTGTATCTGCCACATACTCATCCTTCACGTTCTGCTTGCAAGGTCACGGCCAGGAGAAGCAAGGCCCTGTCAGCAGCTCGAGCTGGCCCTTCTCCATTTGCTCCACAGCGCTCCCAGCCTGCCTCCGGTCTGTCACACCCGGCTGCCAGTGTCCGATTGCAGGCTTTGTTTAACTAACAGTGTCACCCAGCAGGCAGAGCTCCTGCGGGAGGGGGAGGGCACACCCTGCCCCCACCCTGCCCCCACCCTGTCTCCTGTCCTAATCTGTTTTCTCTTAGCCTGTTACCCCTGACACAACACACGTGTTATCTGCTTGTCCCTCTCTCCACATTAGAATGTCAGCTCTAGGTGGGCAGGGCATGGTTTGTTTCGATGCGTCCCCAGAGCCTAGAATAGAGGCTGGCACGTAGTAAGTGCTCAGTAAACATTTGTTGAATAAATTATTGAATCACTGATCAATGTTACATTATCCAGCTGTGTATCCCTGGAAGTTAATACATTGCCTGACTTGCAATAGGCACAAAGTATATGTCTTTGAATAAATGAATGGATGGATGAATACTTTACCAAATTGCTTGTTTTAAAAGGTTCAAACACTAGCATCAAATTCCAAGTTCTCTACTAACCGGCCACTCGAGTTTGAATCCTCTGTGTCTCCGTATAAGCCCTTATCTGGAGCCCAACTGTGCTGCTCACTGCCCTTGACCGTGTCACAGACATGGTTCTTGCCACGCCCCTGCCCAGACTCCACACTGAAATGCTATTCACCCATTTTTCCACTCGTGTTCATGAAGCACTCGAGATGAGCTGGTCGCTACTCTAACCACTGTGTTTCACCAACGCCTGCCCATGACTTTCTGTCCTCAAGGTGAGGGCAGGTTGGCCCTCACCATCCAGGTCCATGTGACTCTCTCCTTGGGCACTAATAACCCACATTTTAATACCCCATCACTGGAGTTATTACCCTGTAAGAAGATATTACACATATGTACATTTTACAGAAAATGGCCCTTTAAAGAATCAGCACTTTTTTAACACTTCAAATATTTTGGCTGAAAATTTTTCTAATATTTTTTCACACTTCCCGTTTTTTTTTTTAAATGGAATACTATACACAGAACACCCACCCAACCTGTATAACTCAAGGTCACGAGGGACACCGTTACTCTGTGATGCCCCAGTGTGCCAGGAGGAGTGTCCTGGTAAAGGGAAAGTGTGAGTCATGGAACAAAATGACCTTCACAGTGACCCCTCTGCAGGGCCCGGGGTCTGCGAACTCACCTCTTGTTCTTTTACCGTGTTTCTCCCCTAGAGTGGGCTTAGGAATCAGATGATGACGCTTATTGGACATGCTTGTAAACTAAGTGTAAACGGTATCCAAGTGAGGTATGGCATACCCTTTTATTTATGAAGTCTGTCTGTTTTAAAGCATGGATTTTATACAATCTATTTTGTTATCAGAGGCCATTCTCACTTAACTCCTGCTTGTCTTGAGACTGGGTAAATGACTTTAAAAGTGTGCCTTTAGAGCACTCATCATTTCGTGCGTCCTCTTCTGTTGCTAACTGTTTTCCATCCATATTTCACGGCTTTTCAATTAGGTTGTTCCTTGGTTAGATTAGTAACTTCCCAAGAGCCAGTGGTATTTTAGTCACTCATTCATTTGCTAAGTATGTTTCAAAGCAACTTCGCTTTAGAAACAGCACCACAGGGGTGGGGGCGGGAGGGTGTTTCCTGGTTGGGAGAACTGGAAAGGGCCTTGGGTGAGTGAGAGATGGCATTTGAGTTGGCCCCGGGAAGGCAGGGAGAATTTCAGTGGGTAGCATGCTGGGGTGTGCATGAACTTGTGGCAAGTATGGTCATGCTGCAGCCATGAGAACACCCCCTGGGGGGTACCCCACCTTCCTAGGTGAGTTTGGAAAAAATGGGTAAGTGAGACAAATAAATGTTACCTTTATTACTGGTTAAGGTTACAAGCTGGAGAGCTTGACTTTGGGCAAGAGCTGAATGGGGAGGACCCGAGTTGTGATAGATAAGGGGGTTCAGGCAGGCCTCCAGGTGGGACAGACCACCGTTCAGTGCCTGGGAAGTTTTCCAGCTCTTACCTTTCCGACTCGAATACTTGAGATTGCCAGATAAAAACGAACAGTAGATGGCATTTAAAGCGGAATTTATATCTTAAAATTGAGTCTGTTTTACACGACCCTTCTTTCCCACACAAGCACCACATGGGAAGGCAGCTAGACCTACGGAAGTAAGAATCACTTTCTGTGAAAATTCAGTGAGGATCTGCAGATCATATGGGGGCTGTTCAGAAGCATGGTAGCTAGAATTGGAAATCCCTGGCTTCCTGTAACTTTGAAGGGTCTACATTTAAACATGAAAGAGGCACATTTTTATAAAGCTCTGCAGTGAAGCCTGGTGGCAGGCTGGTGGCGGTGGGGGTGGGGTGCCGCTGGGAAGACAGCAGCACATTGAATATTGGATGTCCTCTGAAGAACTGCGTATGCTGGGCCCAGAGCTGGAGGAGGAGCGATGGCGAGGGGAGAGTGAGGGCTTTGGGGGCGGAAGTGCCCTAACCAAGGCTAGTTCCGGTGGGTGTGTGTTTCTCGGACACAACTGTGCAGCATTTATTAGATGCTGCCTCCACTCACAGCTGTGTCCTGTGAGCGGCTCGGGGTCCCAGCCAGACTGCAGACTCTCCACAGGGACCCCTAACCCCACCCACGCGAGACGACTGAGGAGGAAGGGTGCAAACATTCGTACCAATAGTTGACAACTGCGCAGTGCCCACGGGGCACCAGCCACTCTCCATAACCCTAGTACAGTTGTCCTGCGATGTGGGCGTGGAACCCTCTGGCTTTTCACACAGGCAGAGGCTCAGAGCCAGAGGCAGACCTGGAGGAGGCGGGGTGGGAACCTGGCGGCCAGCCTTCAGGGGTGTGCTCTTCCAGCAGTTTCTAGGAGGTGGGTTGGGGGGGTGGGGGAGGCAGGGACTGCTCTGTTAGCCCAGGAGGGAGAGGTTGGCTGTGGGGGCTGCAGGGGGCCTGAATTGTGTGTGGTTGTTTGTGGGGCCATTCCCTGGGTGCATGTGAGTTTAAGTGGGAGTGTGTACACTGGTGGGGGTGTGGATGTGGGTGCATACGGATTTTGCTGGTAAGTTCTTTGAATGTGTGTGTGTGTGGGGGGGAGGCAGGGAGGGTTTAGCCCCTGGACCGTGTGAATATATGTGTTCAGGATCCCATGAGGGCAAACAGGCTTGGGTTTTGTGCAGTTGTGAGTATGTGCATGTGTGTGAGCTTGAGGGTGCAAATATGTCGGGGTGCAGGGTGGGGTCAATTCCTAGCCAGGTGTTTATGTGCAAGTGAAAGTGTGTGTGTGCGCTCAGTCCCTGGTGTCTGTGTGCGTATGAGTATGCTTGCTCATGTGTGTGTGAGTTTGAGGGTGCAAGTATGTTGGGGTGCTGGGTGGGGTCAATTCCTGGCCATGTGTTTAAATGTGTGAATGTAGGGTGGGAATCAGTCTCTGGGGTCTGTGTGTGTATGTGTGAGTGTGCGTGTGCGCCTGTGAGTGCGTCCCGAAGTGTGGAGTGACACCAGGTGGGGGGAGACGCCGCTGGGCCCCGCCCCCCGCGGCAGGTGGGCCGGGCCCGCGGTGGGGCCGGCCGCGCTCGCTGCTCTTGGCTAGCGGCCGCGCCGGGCTCGCAGGGCTGGGCTCGGGCTGCGGGGCGGCGCCGGGACAGGAAGCGGAAAGCGGCAGTGCAGCGGCGGCGGCGGCGGCGGTGGGGCTCTCCCTCTACAGGAGCCCAGCGCAGGCCGCAGAGCCGGGGCCGCTGCGAGCTGAGACCGCGGCCGCGGAGCCCGCACTGCCGGCGCCGAGGTGAGTCCGGCGAGAAGCCGGGCGCGGCGGCGGGCGCGGGGCGCAG
The DNA here is from genome assembly GCA_004024845.1 of Tonatia bakeri. Lineage (NCBI taxonomy): Eukaryota > Metazoa > Chordata > Mammalia > Chiroptera > Phyllostomidae > Tonatia > Tonatia bakeri. The sequence goes on from PVIA01007504.1 coordinate 21,689, forward strand.
ACCTCGGGCGGGGAGACGCCCCCAGCGGGGATCCCACACCCCCGCCGCAGGACTCAGACTCCGGCTCACCGCTCTCCTCCCGCCTACCCTCCTACGGACCGCACCCCGTGTGTACTTCCCGGGATCCCACTCCTCTCCCACCCCCGCGAGGTGCGCCCCTGCTCCGCGCCCCCCGCTGCACCCCACTTTCTTGGGTCCCGGCATTCCTTCCTTGCGCCTCGGACACCCCTTCTCCCTGGCTGCACTTCGGGGTGCGCCCTGGAGGTGCGCGTTCCCGCAGCCGGCAGGGAGTGGCCGGGCGTTCTGGGAGGCACCGGGCGGCAGCTTTGGCCGTGAGGGCCGGGGGCCGGGCGCGCACCCTGGTCCCCACCCAGCCGCGGGGCTCGACCCGGTAACCGCCAGCGACCGGGTCCGCCCGGCCCGGGGCCAGAAACCGTCACAGAGCTGGCCTGTGTTCACACCTCGCTTCCAAAATTGGGCCAGCCCGCGGCCGGGGTGGGGGCGGGGGGCGAGGCTGGTGGCGCATCGCAGAGCGCAACAGGCAGGTAGGAGTTTACTTTCAAAAACGCCGGGGTGGAGCAGAAGGCGGCTGGCAAGTCTCTGCCCGAGGGGTCCCGGTTGGAGGAAATCTCCCCGCACCCGGGCAGCTTCGCCAGGGGCAGGACCTCTTTTCCAACTGCAGTCTTTGAACTGCCCCAAGCAACGCGCCCAGAGGAGTGTGAGGCTTTATAAAAATTTAAACGCGTCGGTGGTGGAGGCAGGAGTGGGGCGGAGCCGCGGCCTGGCAGCCGGAGATGAGCTTGGAGTGAGACTGGGAGCCCAGAGTTCTCTTGCTCGGTTTTCACATCTTTAAACCAGGTATCCAGCCCGCGCCTAGGAGGTGTTGTGAGCACTTTTAGCTGCTTGTTAAGAGTTGCTAGAGCGCTTTATTATGGTGATAGTGTGGCTGGCACTTGCATTCTGTTAACCCTTCTATTTTTCCGGGCTATGGTTGGAAATGAATGTATTTTTAGACACTTATTCCAAAAAGCTAGCAAGCTGTAAAGACTCAGGCATTTTCGGTGATGTGTTTAGAAATTTTACATGTTGTTGGGAATATTATAACTTGTGTCACCCATCAACAGTGCTAATTAGCATTCTCCTTCCTGGGGGTGGGTTGTTGGATTATACAGCTCCTAGGCTCTTTAAGTGAGATAGCAGAAACTGTCTGCATCCAGGGAGATGCAATTAGTCATTTTATGTAACCACTAATTAGAGTTTTTAGAGTTGAATTAAATCAATGTGATCTCTTTGGGGCTTTGATTTGTGGGAGGAATCTGTTTTATTTTATAGTTCACAGAAATAACACTTTTCACCTATCTGCGAGCATCTAGCATTTCTCCAAATGTTGGTGGTGTCTAAGTGTAATTGGTAAAACACCCCGTTTGAAACTCACTGCCACAGTGTTGGCTTTGTGACTTAGTTGCAGCTCAGTCTGTAAGTAAAACGGGACAAGAATTCTGAAAATGGCCTATTTGTCAGGACCACCTGCCCCGCAGACTCTTTTCACTGTTCCATGTGGGAGTGACCAGGGGAAACCATGAAGGGGTTTCCTTCCCAAGCAACAATTCCTCGTCAACCCTGCTCTTTTGAAGAATAAACAGGCCCTGAGTGAGGAAGGTTTTACGATGGTTGCCCCCGCTTCTTTGCGTAAACAAAACAGTTCTGGTAATTGCTACAGTGCTATCCATTACTGTGTCTCAGAGCACAGGTTCTAGAATTAGACTCTCAGAGCCCGAGCCCCTAGCTCCAGCACTTCCCAGGTTGCGGCTTGGTACCCTTAACTGTAACATGAAATTAACCTTTTACCTCCCTTAAAAGGTTTGGTCTGATAATTAAGTGAGCTATTAAATGGGAACGACTTACAATAGCCACTCCCACATCCTCTATCTGTCGAGTGAACTAGCCATGGTTACGGGACTAGTCCAGTGTGGGTGAGTGATTTGGGCACGGTGCTATGCTCTTTTTCAGAAGGTGGGCGAGACTGGATCAGGGGGTCTCGGGGCTGGACCACGTTTCTCCTGGGGACTTTGGTCTGGTCTGAAGCGTGATGAGAAGGTGCGTGTGTGTCCTGCTGTCTTGTCCCCATTGTCCTTCTGAATCCCGCTTACTGGACAGCAGTCATGGGACCTGGCACTGTAGGGTTCACCGAGGAGGTGATCCCCGTGAGATCTGTTTTGCCAAAGCTTAGATGTCTAGCAGGGGGCAAAGGGATTACTTGAAAACAAATGTACAGCATAGAACCCCAGACATGGTAACTATTCACAGGTCCTTGGAAATCTACACTGAGCTGCTGGGGCATTTTAGAGGTAATTAATGACTCGGGCCAAGAGAGGTTATTCTGGGAAGGTGAGCTGAAATCATTGGCAGGACAGGTAAAATGAGGTTGGCGTTTTCTTTCCTTGTTAAGAGTGGCCCAGGATGGCTCATTTACAAGAGCTCTGTTGTAATGAAAAAATCGTGGGAGTTGTCATAAATGCCACAACTGCTGACTCCCACCTCGGTGGCCTGGGTGATGAGTTATGGTTCAGGGACCACAAGTTCAGTGACATGTTTCACAGACCCTGCCGTCGCCCTCCACACCCTTGCTTACAGCCCCGAGGTCCTCCCAGGAAACTCAGGTAAACACACACCGTCTCCTCTGATCTCTGTGATGCTCACTCCCAGCCTTGGGACAGGGAAAAGGGGCCTGCACCGAACAGAGTGGAAATCATTAAATTACTTACCTACGGTTGTTGGTCTTCAAGAAAGACTATGACAGACGCCCCAAAGTGTCTAAGTTCAATGAAAATGATACGCAAGTCATATTCCATAAAAGGTATTCTAACCGACACAATTTCACTGTGCTGAGGAATAACAATACCCTCACAGTTTTGAGTGCTCACCATATACGAGGTACCGTTCTGAGAGATTGTGAGTTATCTCACTGGATAGCCACCTCACTGAGGCTATACGGTAAGTACTCCTGACAATTGCAGAAGTACTGTGTTGTTATAGGTAGGGAAACAGGCACAGAAAGGTTGAGTAGCTTGATTTAAGTCGCACAGCTGGTAAGTACCGGAGCTGGGATTTGAACAGGGGCAGTCCAACCACATTGCTTCTCTTCTGCAGAAGTGAAGTTGACTCTAAACCAAAGTATTTAAACTCTCATGTTCCCCTTAAATGCCACACAATTAAACACAGGTATCTTGAGGAAAATGTTGGCCTCTAAACATAGTAAAAATAATAATGAATAGAGTCCACCCTTTAGCATTTTACATACAATATGATAAAAAGTAAATATTTGAAGTAATGTGCACAGAATATAGAAGCCCAGATGCACCGGAACCTCTTTGCCTTCTACCTCACCCCCTGTGGACAGAGGGGAAGGAGGGCAGTGGCCGTTCAAGTTCAGTGCGAGTCTCTGCACCCCTGGCGAGGAAGCCTGCTGCCCTCCAAACTAGAGTTCCCTTAATGACTTAATAAGCTCCAGGCAGAGCTGTTGGTGTTTTTATAATTTCCTTTTCACGAAAGTTAGCTTCTGTTTACCACTGTCATTACCGTAACATGTTATTTCCCTCCCATGGTTTTCGAAGCGCTGTGTTCTCCGTTTAAGTAGTAGGTATATTCTATGTGCATGAACATGACTTTGGGGGAAGATTCTCTTCGAGGCCACCAATCTTCCCTTTGCTTTGAGTAAAGGGAGGCGAAGGCGGTTCTCCCTGCCATTTTCGCCTGACAATTGCAGAAGTTAAGATCCTGCCACTCAGACATGGCCTGGGCACCATCTCAGCGCCGCCCTCGTGGCTGCCGTGAGGAGCCGCAGCCCCATGCTGGCGGCTGCCTCCCGCTGTGCCTGCAGCTCCTGAGGGAGAATGTCCCGCAGCAGAGAGGGGGGTGCAGCTGCTCGGGGCGCCTCGGAAGCAGAAATTGCGCCTCTGAGTGAGACAGGTGTGTGGGCGGCAGGGCAGCGCTACCCCTGGCCCTTCCGTCCTCACCGCTGCATCTAACGCTTGCACCTTTTCCTCTTCTACAAAACTGGGCATTTAAACTGGACCATCTTTAAGGTGTCTTCCCCAGCAGACGTGTGGGCTGCGAAGGGCCACAGAAACCCACCGTGCAGCCAACGCGGAGCACCCGGCGGGGCCCAGGAGAGGCGGTAATAAGAGGGGTTGCTGCCCTTGCAGCGTTTACTGCCTGCTCAGGAGCCAGACGTGAGCTAATCACTCCAGTGGAGAACGGGAGGTCGTCGCGGTATAAAGCGGAAGTCTGGCCGCTGTGCACGGGGGTTGAGCAGGGAAACAACATCATGCAGTGAGTCGAAAGATCACGCTATCCGCCGATGGCTGGGCCCCAGTGCGGTGTGGGTCCGGTTGGGTTCCAGGCTCCAGGACCCTTCAGAACACCTGTGTCTGCCTCCTCCCCATTCAGACCAGTCCAGCAGCCTGTCCGTCAGTTTATCACCCTGGGGATCTGGCTCCTTTTGACAACTTTATTATCTTCCTGATAAGGTGGCCCTCTGACCTCATCTGAGTTCCGCTAATTTCTTGTGCATACAAGGAAAACTGTCTTGTAAATATATCGTTGGAGTAATAAGCTTCAGGATGTGCTTTTCTGTTAACTACATCATTCCTTCTTACCCAGGGTTTTGCTTTCCGAGGTCTCAGTTACCTGTGGTCAGCCACTCTTCAAAACTGCTAAATGGAAAATCCCAGAAATGAGCCATTCATAGGTTTTGAATTGCACACCATTCTGAGGAGTGTGATGAAATCTCGCTCGATCCCGCCGAGAAGTGAATTATCCTATTGTCCGGTGCGTCCACGTTGCAGATGCTGCCCGCTCCTTAGCCACATAGTGATCACGTAGTGGTCGGCTGGTGGCACCGCAGTGCCTGTGTCCAGCGGCCGTGGGTTTCCTTCCCAGCGTCTCATGCGCCTCATTTCCTCTCGTCGCAGGGACTCCGAGTCATCTCACAGCATGGCAGGGAGGAGAAGCCCGAGTACATACAGCACAGTGCGATAGTTCGAGAGAGACCACCTTCACGTACTCTTGTTACAGTACATTGTCATAATTGCTCTGTTTAATTATTGTTAGTCAGTAATTAATTAATTAATTAATTATGTTAATTAATTATCGTTATTGTTGTTAGTCTCTTACTGTGCCTACTTTATAAATTAAACTTTCTCATAGGTATATATGTATATCAAAAATCATAGTACATATAGGGTGTGTTACTGTCTGCCATTTCAGGCACCCAGTGGGGGTCTTGGAACATGTCCCCCGTGGGTAAGGGAGGGGCTGTACTGTGACTACTGTACATCAAAACTCTTCTTTTAAATTTTTTTTTATGTACATCAAAACTCTTACATTGGCCTTTAAAATGAGTTCACTCTGGGTTTTTGTGGCTTGGCTGCCTGTTGCTGCTTCTTAATCCCCACTCAGACCTTGGACTGGAGTTCACAGAGTGATGCAGGAGAAGGGGCCTGGGTTCTGCGTAGACTGGATTCAATGAGGAAACCTGTAGGCTTGGTAGTAGGTTAGCCCTGGAGCCAGGGGTGGCTGAGAACCGGGAGAGTGAGGGGCGGGGCGGGGGGAGCCTGGAGGACAGAGGGCACTTAGTGACGGTGGGCTGCCTGGGCTGCCTGGGAGGAAGGGGAGAGTGAGCATTGAAGTGGCACCGGGGTGGAGCTAAGGACCGATCGGATGATGGCATCACCTGGCAGGGGACGTGGGAAAGAGTAGACCAGGCCAGTGGAGGACAGGTGCGGCGGTGGTTGGTGATGAACCCAGGGCAGCAGAGGCCTGAGGGGGACCTGTGCACTGGGGACTCGGCCTTTTGGTACTTGTTGGGTGCCTGTGTGTCTAGAGCGTCCTGGGGGCAAACCATAGCTCTTGTCTCCACATCTTGCATTAGGGTAAATCCGTGGATGGAGAGCAGTGGGCAAGTTTGTGTCTTTAGGGACACTGATGGGGAGGCGGGAGGGCATGCTGGAGGAATGGCAGCAGTCCACTACACTGGACGGCGACCTGTGCCATGTGTGTTGTTCTCGCTGTGTCCCTAGCTTTGCCAAAAGGGTCCTTAGATGCTTCCCACGTAGGGGGGTGGATGAATGAATAGGTGGGACTAGATCTAGGGGATGGAGGACAGGATGTGACCTTTGGACTAGGCTCATGCCCATCACTGGCCAGCCGAGAGCTGTTTCGGTGGAAAGGGTGGGGGGTTGGGGTGACGATGGAGAAGGGAGTGGCAGCGTACTCGGACCCCGCCTTCGCTAAGTACAGGCCAGAGGTATGGGAGGGAAACTGGACCAGGGCAGCTGGTAGGGTTAGGTAGAGCCTTTCCCAAAAGGAGCCCATGATTTCCTTTGAGGGACATGCCTGGAGTTGCCTTAATGGATGGCCAGGATTTTTAATGAGGACAGAGAATGACGTCTGCTGGCAGAGGAGGAAGAGGGACGGCACTTGGGTTTCCAGGCGCCGGAGGCTTGACGTGGGCAGTCTCCATGAGTGTTCACAAGCAGCCGAGGTAGTGATAGTGTGAGATGGTCTCGTTTTACAGGGGGAGAAGCAGACACCCGGAGTGGTGGACTTCTGTTCCACGGTGGCAGGGCCAGGGGGCTGGAATGGGATCAGCCAGGTCCGCTCGAGGTGGGCCACTCGCCTCTGAGACCCCCAGCAACAGTTAGCAAGAGTTGGCTAGAAGTGGGGCTGGAAAGGGCAGTTAGGAATGATGGGTTGGGAGGCAGAGAAAGTGTAGGAGTTGTGGGTGGTGAATTCTGAATGGAGAAGAGGCAGTGGGGGTTCTGGGCGGAGCGCCCGCGTTAGAACCTGCAAGTCAGCAGAGAGCAGGGCGAAGGGCCTTCAGGGAGGGGGCTGGTTCGGAGCAGACCTGCGGAGCTTGGCTCACCTCCCGGTGTAGCCTGTCAGGGTCGCAGCCACAAAGCCCCGAGCAGAAAGGAGCGAATATCAGGTGCCAGAAGCTCACTGGAGCTGCTCGTGGAGATGGGCAGGGGGGGCGGGCAGAGGAGGGAGAAGACGAGACGAGGATGCTGGTGAAGTCTTCTAGGAAAAGTGGGAGTAGGCCTAAGAGCAAAACGAACATTTTTTCAAAATGCCTGATATTTGTTTTCACATTCAGTCGCCCCAGAAATAGGGGCCTTATTTCTGCTTAAGGGATGAGGAGACTTGAGGGTTAGCGAGCAGGGCGCAGAGATGCTAGCCCAGTGCTGTCTGACTACAGGTGAGCTGCAGGTGAGCCCCCAGGTGGGAAGGCAGCACAGGCCCTGCTCTGCCCTGCTCCTTTCCCAGAGCTTCCCTCTTCCCGAGAGGGGCAAGGGGACCTCAGGTTTCAGTACCGGACCTGACGTACTGACAGCCACGACTTCGTTTACCTAGAACATACTTGGAGCCACTGCTGGGAGCGTTCACACTTGTGTAGCTTATTTCTTTCTCCTGTTAGATACATTTTACACATGCCAGTTCAGAGAGGTTGAGTATTGCGACTGAAGTCACACAGCTAATAAGCCAGTAGAAGCTGGATTCGGGACCCAGCTCTAGACTCTGTGTCTTCAGATCAACCCCATGAAGACGGTGGCTCGCCGATTCACCCTGGTGTGACAAAGGGGAAACTGGTGCTCAAGGCCGGTGGCAAGTCTCAGGCTGTACTAGACAGGGAAGAGCCCCGGCCACAACCCCGATCAGTCTCTGCCCACCTGGGGCCCTTGTCAGCAGAGGAGGACATCCAGGACCAGGGAGGCTAGCCCTGGACCACCGACCCGGGATGGGGACGGTGCCCTTTGAGGGTGGGGGCTGTGGCGGCTCTCAGGGGGTTCCCTCCACACCTGCAGGTGGTTGCTGGGGTGGGGGTGGGGCGGGGCTGTGACCTCCCCCCAGCAGGGACGGGGCCTAGTGTTTACAGGTCCTTTGTTCTCTTCGCACTTCCCTCGCTGGCTCTGTTTGCAGTTGGAGCCTCCAGGGGCCCTGGAAGGAGGAGCCCTGGAGGGCGGAGGCCAGCTCTGGGGTGATGGCTGCAAGGGAGGGCCGCCACTTGCAGATCTCAAGTTTTCTAGAAGTTAGCATGTGGGGTCCAGGAATTTACTTGGAAATGTTTCTGATTTATTTTTATGGCCAAGCAATATCCAATGGAGATGTGGGAAAAGACCTAGGAGCCTGCAACTCATCAATCACCTGCTCTCTTTTTCTGATGTCCTTCTTCATCCTTATCTTTCCTTAAGTGATTTTATAGCCTCGTAACTGCAGGGTAGATCTGTGCACTGCCCGGTGCTGTAGCCGAGTTTGAAACCTGCTGGCCGTCATAAACGTCTCTGCTCTGCGCTGCTGTCATTCTAAGCAGCTGTGTGATCTTTCTTTGGGTGGATAAACCTACTCCCCTGTTTGGGGGGCATTTAGATTGTTTCTAGTTTTTTACTGTTACAGACAGTGCAGTAATAAATTGTTTTTCTTTCAAAAAGAAATTAGTTCCCTCACATAAATTCTCAGGAATTTGGGTTCCTGGTTTGAAGGGACTGAGAACTTTTTTCCTTTTCCTTTAAAATTGGCCTTCGGGAACTGTGAGCAAATCCCTTGAAAGTGACTTCCTTGCGAATCATTTTTGTAATCAGCAAACTGGCAGGGGGGTGCTGGGCCTGGTGTCTGGGGCTGTGGGAAGCCACCTCCCCCAGCTGCAGCCTCTGGGGGCCAGGCTGTGTCCCAGAAATGGCCGGGGCCAGGTGTCGCTCACCTCTGGTTTTCCTGCTGCTGTGGTTGGGGGAAGGGGGGAGGTTTGCTTGCCAGTCACTTACCTGTCTCCCTCCCAGGTACCTAGGGAGCTTGTTGCTGCATGAGTGGAGCGTTTAGCATCCAGAAGCTTTGCTCTTGCTCACTCGTTCAGTAATGGGGACCCCAGAGGAGGCGGCTGCTGTCATTTAGCTTCCAGCCCTTTAGGTTGGCTCTGACGGTTGACACCTGTTTTCCCCACCTTTCCCCAGGATTGGTTCCTGTTGAAGAGTGGCTCTTTGATGCCCAGATGCTTTGAGGTTCCAGGAACCCAGTCGGCGAAATTCTCTACCTCCACGGAGAAACAGTAGCTGTTCCTTCATCAAAAGCAAGCTGTCCACTGCTATGGATACCGAATCCACATATTCTGGATATTCTTACTATTCAAGTCACTCGAAAAAATCTCATCGGCAAGGGTATGTAAGCTGTGGACGGTCCCACCTTCCTTGTTGGAGACACTTGCAGGTCGCTGGGGCATTTAGATTCGCCTTTCAGGCCCATCGGAATTGCGGGGCTGGGGGGCGGGGCGTTCGGTCCCTGTGCGTGAGCAGCGGAGCTCGAAGAGCGTTCAGCGCGCGCTGGGCGTAACCACACCACCACGCTGCGATTTATTGCTTCCATTACAGTTGATGGCCTTAATTTCTCACAATCGACTTTAAATTAAAGTTTCTCTCTGCAGTGGAAATGTTTCTTCACTTCCAAGTACTTCTCATAGATGGCAGTTCTCCCAAAGCTTCACGAAGAATGTAAATGGAAATTTGTTAAAAGCCATGTTAATTTGTTGCTTTTTGGCCAAAGCTGCTGCCTCGATCCATTTTGCGTTTGCCGAGAGGCGTGCACAGTGAGGGGGGACCGGCCTGGCACTTCCTTCTCTCTGACTAGTCTTCCCACTGAATGGACTCGGGCTTGGAAAACACTGTCCTGGGTGCCGAGGGCCTAACCCCTGCCCTGAGCAGAAGGTGCGGGGTGCCCCGATGCTTATGGAGCCCACCGTGCAGACCTGCTGAGTGCTTGGCGGGCAATGAGTGACTGAAGAGCAGGCACCGTGCTGCTTGAGGCTGCGGGTGCTAAAACTCCGGTGCCACCACGCCTTCAGACTCATCTGTGAAATGGGTACGGCAGTTGCCTCCTTGCAGGGTTGTTGAGAGGTTATTAAATGGTGCATGTAAAGCATCTAACACAGCACATAGTAGGAGGTCGCTGGCCAGTGGTTGCATCAATGCCGTGAATGACCATGGCATTTCAGCCCCAGAGTCAAAGGCCCCGTCTGGCCACTGCCCAGAGGCCCACAGGTGGCCCAGCCCTGCATGGCCTGGGCAGGGTGACAGGCATGTCCCTGATTGAGCAGGTCCTCATACGAGCAGCTAAATGCAGATCCACGCGTGGGAAGGGGCCTGGCAGGGGTTCTCCCCAGGGGTTCTCCCGGCTGCCTGGAGGGTCCTCCGCGGGGTGGGGGCTGGATGCCGACCGTGACTGGCGGGGACGTTCGTTTCTCTGTCATCATCCTTCTGTGCTCTCCAGTCTTCCACAGGTGTGCACTCTGCAATTAAAAATCTGAATGGGATCAAAAGGGGTAAAAGAAGGGTTTCGAAAGACACTTAGTGACATACAAATGTGTTCATTAGGCCGCGATATCAAAAACAAGGTCCACCTCTTCGCACGTGGTGACAGCTCTATATTCTCATGATGCGGTATGACCTGCGGTGAACAGGTCGGCGTGTCGGTGTCTGGGCTATGAGGGATCCGAATCTGTCTCTGGGGTTATGAGGGATATGGGTGCTTTCCTTTTAAACTTTCACAGTTTTCTGAGTTTTTGTGCATTGCTGTTAGAATCATAAAAATGCAGGGGAAGGGCATACGTGGGCCTGTGTGGGAGTCCAGGTGAGCCCCAGTGATGACGGTGGTGCTGCCGCAGATTTCCGCGGCCAGGTGCGCTCACCAAACTCGTTATGGAATACCAGGCATAGCACTGTCAAAGCAGCGAATCCTCGGGCCTGCTGGGAAAAAGCTGTTCCTTGTCCGTGTGCCCAGCTTCCCTTTGCCACACCACAGGATGGACATCGGAATTTGGGGCTCTCTTGGTGTTCGGTGATGAATAAGGGAGGCCCCTTGCAGTGTTCTGAGTAGGGACCATTCTCAGTGTCCTTTATCTGCACGTGTGTCCCGGCTGTCACGCCTCAGGGCCCCTGCTGTGCTCAGCTGTTTCCTCAGGCCTCTGGGGACACCCAGAAACTAACACAGGGCTGCAATGCTCTTGTGGAAACTGAAAGAGACTAGAACTTTCCATTTTAACAGCATGCAGAACTCTCAGCGCCTTCCCTGACCCGTGTGGAAAGCACTTAGCAAATGATAATACAGGCTGAGACTTTTAATAAATTGATCGAGAAACATTACTGGGGGCCAGCACGGGACAGCTCTGGTGCAGGGACACCATTTGCAGTGCACTCCCCGGCTCTACAGAAACAGGCAGCGCCCACACGCGGTGAATCCTCTGCGACTGTGTGGGATGTCGTCGCTGCGGGGCAGAGGCTGCCACTCTTTGTCAGGACAGATAGGACACGAAGCAGTGATGGTCCCCCTCCACTGGCCTGAGCAGGCCCTCCATCCAGCCAAGAGCCTCTCATCGCCCGGACTGTCCCTGGGAAAGCATCTCTGCTCAGGGCCTCATCGGGCATTTGAATGGAAGTGCAGGAAAGGGGAGGGGCCTGGTTTTGGGGGGTAATTTTAGGAGAACTGTGACCCAGAGAGGAGTCAGCGCTCTAAACGTGATGTGCCTGATGACACTGAGGTCGCCTTTGCAGGAGGGACTGGGTTCCAAGCAGATGACGGGTGACTGTTTTCTAGCAAAGAGGTCAGTGCCCTGGTTTTGTGGCATCTGTCATCTCCAGAGGGTGTCCGGTTGAATCGCTGGGGAAATGGTGCAGCCTCGGCCGACCTCACCTAACCTGCGGGTCTGGCGCACCAGTTCCCTGAGTTGAGTATGGCAGCGGCCAGCCATGGCGAGGACCAGCGGGCAAGTGCCCTCGGGGGCCCTCAGTCCTCTCCTGCGTCCTCGCAGCTGTCCTGCAGTGGTGGGAGGCGGTGCCCCCATTGACCAGCTGGTGAGACTGTGGCCCAGGGGCACCACGATTTGCTTGAGGTGCCGAGGCTAGTGGGCACCTGTGGCAGGTGGCAGGCCCACGTGTTGGTTTTTTGGAAGCCTGTGCTTTTTCCCTGGGCCGGGCAGGAGTCAGTGGCAGGAGAACAAATGAAAAGGAAATGAAGAGTAACTCATGTGACTAATATGCCAAAATGCATTGTCCAAAATAGGGCTGCCCGAACAGAGGGGGCTGGGGCCTTTGTTTCCCGGCTGCCTGGACTGAGCACGAGAGGAAGCAGCCAGCCAGGCCCTGCAGTCAGCGGAGGGAAAGGGCAGGTAGTGGGTGGTGGTGAGAAGGAAAGGGAGGGGCACCTGGTGGGGCCAGCTTTCCCCAAATAGAAAGAGCAAACAACAGCCATAGAGCCAAATCCACTTCCCAGGAAATGCAGCTGTAAGTGGGACTCAAGTGGGACTCCATAGGGAAGCTGCTGGGCCGAGGGGCCGTTTGCAGCAGCTGCCAAAGTCTCAGCTCTAAAACCACCTGGGGAATGCATTTACCCGCACACAGGTACAGACCCATGCCGTGCCCCCAGCCGCTCTGCCTGCCCCTCTTGCACACACATGTGCACAGATACACTCATCTTAGACAGGCAGAGGTTGCATGGAAACAGACTGAGAGAGGCAGATGCTGAGAGTCCTATGGCTGACACACCTGTTCAACAAAGGCACTCAGGTGATCCGGACCGCTCGGAGCCAGAAAGCGCCCAAGTGTGCCCGCGATTCTTTCAGTGGCTTGGTCTCCTCACTCCCCTGGTCTCCAGCCCGTGTCCTCTGACTGGTCACCACGGGGGAGCCCTCTCCCAGAGGACCCTTGGCCCTTCCTTGGAGTCATGGCATCGGGAGCAGTTGAGACGGACCTGGGGACCTGTTGCACAGAGGCATCCACGCTGTGGCTGTAGCTCTGTGAACTGGAAAGCACCGACTGACAGTGTTTTTGCTGGACTTGCGTATTTAGTGTCAGCTCAGACCACTCCAGGGCAGCTACACAGGACCAGCACGTCCATAAAAGCTGCAGGACAGTTCTGGCTCCTCGGACAATAAGGAGTGGATGACACCTTCACGTTTGCCCCTCACTTGGCTGTGGCGGGGAAGCTCTTGCCTCTGGGTGACCCTGTGTCCTGATGCATGCTGCCCTGAGCCTTTCTCCCAGCCTCACCCCTCTGAGGCTAGTTTAAGGAAGAAGCCACTAGACCTTGTGATGTACAGCTGAGGATTACACCCATGGCTTTCTTGATTGAGCCCCTACTGTATACAGGGCATTTCACATACAGGCTGACTTCCAAGCATTTAGTCCAGCAGCTCCCCTCCCCCAGGAGGATTTGGGTGGGAACGATTAGGGGAGTGATTCCTGGATCACCTGGAGCGCTGGTGGAAAATGCAGGTCCTGCTGTCTCCCTCCCCAGACAATTCTCGGAGGGTGGCGCCAGCGAGTCTGTACCCAGATCCACACCCCCGGGGATTTCTCTGCACACTCCTGTTTGGGAGGCACTGGTTTAGGGTTTCTGGCACTGGGGATGAGAAACCTCCCGGGGGTTATCAGATAATGGGCTCTTATCTGGTTTACCTCAGATGCTACCAGAGCAGTCGATAGACGTTGCTTCTCTTTCGGGTGCTGTTGGGCCCTTTATGAGCCAGGCCCAGTGGGTGGGCGGTGGGACAGGCTGTTTCCAGCCCTGGGTGGTTCCCCTCCCGCCCTCTGCCAGGCAGGGCTCAGGCTCCCAGAACCGGCACTCAGAAAGCATTTTGATTTCCAGTGGAATTTGTGCTGTCACAGGATTTGACCCCTGGGGCCCGTGGATAGATAGAGGGTTAGGGGAGCAGGTGACGACTGACGGCGGAGAGAGTGACCGAGGTGAGAGCAGGAGGGGAAAGGGGAAACAGCAAAGTCCAAGGGGAGGCTGCTGGGTCTGGCTCGGGGGTGGGGGGACCCTGCGGAGCTGCAGTTCTAGACTTTGAAGAGTTCGCTCTGGCTTGTGGGAAATCTTGCCCGAGTTGCTTATTGTTTCTCACAGGGAGTCCTTCGGAAGTGATTATTTTTGGCAGCCCAGGGTGTTGGGCACTCTGTGCTCCCCAAGGTCACAGCCCGGCTGTGACTCCCAGCAGCAGCCTCAGAGGCACATGTCATAGCTGTGGTGGCTGGTCCAGCACAGGGTGTGGGGAGGAGCCGTCGGAGTGTTCATGCAGCAGAACCTTCCTGGGGTCCCGCAGATCCGTGCTGCGTGGTGCAGTGTCAGCCGGGGTGGCTGGGGCAGGCCTGGGCTCAGAGCCTGCTCTGACTCACTGTGACTTTGGGAAGTCACTTAGCCTCTTTGAGCCCCAGTTTCCTTGTCTGTAAAATGGGGACAGGAATACTGGCCTCATAAGATTATCGTTGGGTTGGAATAAAGTTAGTACCATAAAGCAGTTAGTAAAGCGCTCTAAGAATTGGGAGGGGGAGGGGGTAGGTGGAGTGATTGGCCTTCACCTCACAGATCTCCCGGCTGTTTCCTTCCCGGGTTGCCTGGTTAAAATAAAACACCCAAGCCGATCAGAATACATCTACTCCTAGACTCTGATTTACAATAGATTGTGGTGGTAACCCATTCAGAGATCAGAGATGCTGTCACCCGAGGAGTCAGACGCCTCCCAGCTCTCAGGAGGACTTAACCAAAGCTCATCCTAGGGAGGCACCGACAAGGCAGGAGCTGGAATGCAGGCGGTCTGCGGGGTTCAGTTAGCTAAGTGGTGGGTCACAGGAGATGCGTGGTGGAGGGGGGGCCTTCCCAAAGTCAAGTCCCCATTCTTTGCCTTGGCTGAGAAGAATCGCTGTAATCATAGCTACTGCCCGTGGATCCCTGATTCCACACTCCTGTGCTGGCTTTGCCTGCTCTGTCTACATGGCATCAGCATCATCCCCGCTCCGCACACGAGGAGACGGAGGTGTCCAGAGGCTGAAGACCGTGTGCAGGGCCGCACATCCAGTGGGGGCAGAGCTGAGGTCTGAGTGTTCGTCCCCACGGTCAGCGCAGGCAGTGCTGCTGCCCTGCCGGGGGTCGTGGGAAGGGGGACAGTGGGGGAGGGAAGGTGGACTGAGGTCAAGGCCGCCTGTGGGACAGGAGGTTGAGGAATGTGCGTTTGGCCACTGAGGGGCTCCTGTGGTTGTGCTGACCGTACCCAGTTGGGGGCTGGAGGGCCAGTTCCCGTGGGTCCTTGGTGCCCAGGTGTTGGCCTCTGAGCTTTGCAAGGCAATTGATTCCTTTTGCAGTTTTGAGAAGGACCCCTGGCAGGGGGTTCTTACACCCGCCTTGGGGGACCACCCAGAATCAATGTGACGCAGCAGCCTGCTTTCCTCTGGAGGCCTGGACACACGCACACACTCACATGTACACACACACATACACAAATGCACACACACAGGCGTACATGTGCATACCGTGGTGTCACTCGACCAACTTTTGCTTGTTTCTAGGGGTGTTGTTGAGGTCACCTAGAACTTGTAGGAATGCCTTTCAGTTTGAGTTTGTAGGAATGAGAAGAAACGGTTCTCTGTGCTGGTTTAGAATTTCCTTTCTTGTCCGAAGGTGTAGGGTGACAGAGTGTCCCAGATTTTTTTGGATAGACCCAAGCTTGAATATTGTGCAGGGTTGTCCTAACACAAGGTCCTAGAAGATAAGCTTAGTTAAAAAGCAAACCAAGGCCATCATTTTACAATACCAGCGTGCTTTAGCTACACGTTCTAAAGTTCGCTATTTTAGACTGAAAAAATATCTCGGGAAGGAAATGCTAAGTAGGGAGAAAAGATCAACTTACTCTTTGCGGGGGGCAACTGTGTGCGGATGATTTCCCTAAATTCAAAATGAATGTACAGTCCATTTTGAGGAGAGTTCATTAACTTGGGAAAAATGTGCTTGCTGATTATCTTTCTTTTTCAGGGAAAGAAACAGAGAGAGGCACAAATCACCCCGGAATAAAGATGGCAGAGGGTCAGAGAAATCTGTCACCATTCAGGCTCCCCCCGGAGAGCCACTGCTGGCCAGCGATGCCACTCGGACGGAGGAGGTCCAGGTGAGGATCAAAGGCAGCCCGTAAGCACGCTGCCCTGGGCCGGGGCTCCTTTCGGTAAATGTTTTCCTAAGCCGTGTTGCAGTAGGTTCTCTTGGGTTTTTACCTTTATTTTTCCAGCATGTTGATTAGTTTATCTACGACCCGTGGTTTCTTGTTGGTCTGAGGACAGCCCGTCCTGCCATTGGCTAGCTTGGGGATTCTTCTGAAGCGTGATTGGTGGGCTGGCTTTGAATGGTATTGAAAAGACACCAGCGAGGCAGACCTCAGGGCAGAGGAGGGAAGAGTTGAGGGCTGCAGTCTCCGGAGACTCTCTGCAGTGGAGCTGGATAAACCAGGGAAGGACACGCCTTCCCAAAGCCCAAGTCGTGTGGGGAAGAAGAGCAGGGTGGCAGGGACTGCCCGGACAGAACGTCACGACTGGCCACGAAATAAATCGGGGGCTACGTCCTTAGATGTCTGGTAGGAAGACATGGGTGTGTGAAGTAGGCCCTGGACACACTAAAAGGCAAAACATTGCAGGCAGGTGTGGGGATGAGCAGCCACCCTGGTGCCCACCGCAGCGTCGGCCGGGATAGGGAGTGGGGGTGGGCGAGTCCGTGTTTCCTCTGTCACTCACGGGACAGCTGCTCCTGAGCCCCAGACACATCTTCCTGCCCAGTGACACAGGGACTCTGCAGTGTGCCTTGCCATATTTAAGAAAAGCTGGAGATCAGGATTTTGTGTGAAATCACCCAATTTTTTAAGTACAGTTGACCCGTGAACAACACGGGCTTGAGCTGTTGAGGATTTTGTTCATTGAGTAAGTGCAGTCCTGTACATGCATTTTTCTCTTCCTTAGGACCTTCTTCGTAGCATTTTCTCTAGCTTACTTTATTGTAAGAAGACAGTAAGTGACACACGTACAGAATGTGTGTTAATCCACTGTTTCTGCTGTTTGTAAGGCTTCTGGCCAGGAGCAGGCTAGCAGTAGCTAAGTTTGGGGAGAGTCAAAACTGTACGCTGGTCTGCGACCGTGCGCGGGGCAGGGTGTCAGTGCCCCTCACCCCCATCATTCAAGGGTCAGCCGTATTGGTAATTTATGGATTTTCTGACCAAAACGTTCTGTGGGTTCTCCTCTCTGGGCCCTCACTGTCTGGCAGTCCACCGGAGCTAAGTAAACATCTGAGCTGTACTCAGAAACACGGTTGCATGTCCTCCACAGCTCTTAAAACACGTGCCTGTCCAGCCTTGGCCCCGGCCCCCCGAGGCTCGCACACACAGCTGTGCAGACACAGGACTGCGGGTGAATCCGTGTGTGCTTGTAGGTGTACCTGGCCCTGCGCTTACAAGTGGACAGATGGACTGAACTCAGAATTCCCCAGTGTAGACAAGGTGCTCTCGGAACCCCGAGCCGCAGCTGGGGGATGGGTGTGGGGTTTGTCCAGGGATGAGTCACGGTCTATAGTTCAGGGTCGGAGGGGTGGAGGGGTGGTTGGATGGATGGGGCCAGTCCTGAGAGTGGACCTCCCTTAGGTGCTGCAGGGCGTCAGTTTCCTTCCAGATGTGGACCCAGAGGCCCCGGTGGCCCCTACGAAGGCATTTCTCCTTTGCGGCTTCTCTGCGTCTGGGAGCTGCGTCAGGAAGCTCTTGGTGTTTACGCCCAGATGATGGCGTGGCGGGAAGAGCATTGAATGGGGCCTTTGGAGGCTGTGCTTCTCAGTAGTGTTGTGACCTTGGGCAGTCACCGCCTTGGGGGCCTCCGTTTCTACACTGGAAGTTGAGGGGCTTGGAGTAGAGGATCTTAGATCCTATAGCTGTTCTAAGAATCTCAAGCTTGAGAGGGCCCCTTGGACACCGCCCTGTGTTCGGCACAGACGTGTACACCTTCCGAAGATGCACAGGGGGTTAGTGAGTCTTTCCTTTGGCAGGAAGAGGCGAGTGGCCAAATCAGAGCAGCGTGGTGGTCAGCACCGTGACCGCGAGGTCCTACTAGTGCTTCCAATATTGGTTACCAGCCGGATACTAGGCCCAGTGCGAAACGTGGACCCCAGAACTGCCCTCACGGAGAGTGTCCCAGAGTAAACGGTTTCGGGGAGCCTGTGACCTCACCTTGTATTGGAGCAAGTTGTCCCTCTTTAAATGTATGGCTGTTTTTTTCTCTGCATGCCATTTTTTTCTTTTTAAAAAAATTGAAGTAAACTCAGATATGGAGAAGTGAACAGATGTAATGTGCACAGTTTGAAAAACGTAAAGAGCTAAATAACCCCGTGTAACTCCCACTCCTGTCAGTGCACATATTTCTGTTCCTCTAGGAAGTCCCTGCCGCCGCCCTCCTCCAAGGCAGGCCCTGTGCTGATTGCTACTCTATAGGTCAGTTTTGCCTGCCTTAGAATTTGATGTAACCGGAGTCACATTCTTTTGTTTTGGACTTTTTTTCCCACTCAGCATAATGACTTTGAGATGTGTCCGTGCTGTGGTGTGTTTCCGCAGGTCGTTCTCTGGTATTTTGCCAAGCAGTGTTCCATTGTATAAAAACACCGCAATTTGTTACGCATTCTCCGGATGGACAGACATTTGGGTTGTGCTGTTTTGGGCTATTATGAATAAAACTGTTAAAACATTCTCGTACAAGTCTTTTGTGGACATATGTTTTCATTTATTGTGATAAAAACCTGGAAGTGGAATTGCTGGGCCATATAGTTAAACATATATTTAAATTCATATGAAACTGCTGGACAAGTTTGTAAGAGTGAGTGTATCCTTCTGTACTTCCCCTGAGCTGTGTTCGAGAGTCTTTGTTGCTTCTATTGCCTTACACAGTCATTTCTCCATGAACTTGACACCTGCTTCTCTACAGGTCAAGACCTCTGCTACCACTGCTGCTGCTCGGTGTAGCTGTCCATTTCGTATTTTTTATCCTTACTAGATTTGAGGTTGTTGTTTGGTTAGGAGAGCTCTATCTCGCTGACTCAACTGTTAAACTAGATGTTCCTGAGTTGGTGTCTTACACGTTCTTTTCACCCACTCTGACTTTCTTCCAAGTTCAATCGTGTATTAATACACGAAGCTCTGAGGCCCAACCTCTGTGGACCCCGTGTGGCTTTTCATCGCCTCCTGGCTCCGCTGTGGCTTTGAGTGCAGTCAGAGTTGCCAGCGAAGTTCACAAATTGTTTAAAATCCTGACAACTGGATCTCGTTCAGTGCAGAGTCTCATTGCTTTAAGTAGAATCTGCCACAAAGTTTAAAAAGAGAGAAAGCAGGAAAGTAGAAGACAGACACGTTGTAATAATCCTGGTATTGCCGTGCCTTTGATGTTGCGTTTGCCCTGAGAACGAGGGAGAAAGTTTCAGCTGCCCTGGCCGCAGGCACTTGAATTTGCTCAGCTTGTTTGGCGAGAAGCGTTGTCAGGGAAGTGCCGGCACTGGAGTTTATTCGGTGGGTCTTAAAATTGTTCGGGAGCTTTTAAAAACAAGTGAGTCCTCGGTGCAGGCAAGCTTTGACTCATTCCAGGTAAGTGCCCTCGCTCTGCCTTTTGCCATTTGGTGCTCCTGGGGGCACCTGCAGAAGGTGGACTTTGTAAGCCTCTGTAACCCAGGCACGACCGGAGGAAAGAGCGGGAGGGTGTCCTCTTCTCGTGCCACAGGCAAGCTCCTGTGTGTTAGTCCAACAAACAGCAGGCTGTTTATTGCAGGACAAGTAGCCCCAGACCCCCCGCCCAGGCCTGTCAAGGGGTTCCAGCACAGGGAACAGCAACTGGTGTGGGGTTCTCCCAGACACACACACAGAAAGGTCAGATTACACTCTCCCTATTTGCAAAGGAAAATAGATGATGCACTTTGAAAAATTTCAGTGAAAGTAGTTACAATTTAAAGTGCCTGCATTTAAATTGCATTGAATGAGCTAAGCTTCTGTGTTCTTGGAAGTGCACGTGGGGGAGGGGGGCCCACGGGGTGAGCCCTCCACGCCCCCCACGCCCCAGGTCCTGGCTCTGTGGCTTTTCACAAAGGGCCTGCCGCAGCGGGCAGCTCCTCAGCCTCCTGTGTTCTCCCCGCCAGGACGACAACTGGGGAGAGACCACCACAGCCGTCACGGGCACCTCGGAGCACAGCATCTCGCAGGAGGACATTGCCAGGATCAGCAAGGACCTGGAGGACAGCGTGGGGCTGGACTGCAAGCGCTACCTGGGCCTCGCCATCACCGCGGCGCTCGGACTTCTAGTCTTCCTCACCCCCATTGCCTTCCTCCTGCTGCCCCCCATCCTGTGGAGGGACGAGCTGGAGCCTTGCGGCACCATCTGCGAGGGACTCTTCATCTCCGTGGCCTTCAAGCTCCTCATCCTGCTTATCGGGACCTGGGCGCTCTTCTTCCGCAGGCAGAGGGCGGACGTGCCGCGGGTGTTTGTGTTCCGCGCCCTCCTGCTGGTCCTCATCTTCCTCTTCGTGGTCTCCTATTGGCTGTTTTACGGGGTCCGCATTTTGGACTCCCGGGACCGAAACTACCAGGGCATCGTGCAATACGCGGTCTCGCTCGTGGACGCGCTCCTCTTCATCCACTACCTGGCCATCGTCCTGCTGGAGCTGAGGCAGCTGCAGCCCGTGTTCACGCTGCAGGTGGTCCGGTCCGCCGACGGCGAGTCCCGCTTCTACAGCCTGGGGCACCTGAGGTAAGGGGCGCGGGACACTCGGGGGGTCTTCACAGGTGCGACTCTGCTGAGGAGTTTGGAGAAGAGCTGTGTGTGTGTGCGCGCGCGCGCATGCGTGCATGCATGGCGAGGAGTGGGGCGTTCATGCGCACTGACTGTCCTGACTTCCGGATGGGGGGTGCCGTCGCTGGCTCTGATCTGGGTTGGAGTTTAGTTGAATCTGCTCTCGAAGTTGTTGGCACCTCCCACAAATGATGGAGAAAGGATATGTAGTGACGGCTGCTGACCTTGCCCCTGAACTTGGCCTATGAATGATGGATTAAGCCATCAGCAATTCCATTTGCTGAAAATGGTACATCTGGTTTACCCTGTTGTACCAGTGGAATTACTCCACGTTCCTGCTTTCTCCTCTCTCGGCGGGGCCCTGGTTTGGGTGGTACATCACACGGTCGCCTGAGGGACCCTCTGGTACAGAACCAAGTGCAGGCGAGAGAGACTTCCAGCTTGCAAGGGTTGGGTGTTTTGAAGATGTACAGGTGAGAAAAAGTTAGAAATACATTGAGGTGTCATGCTTCACATTTGTGCATAAGACCTGATTATTTTGTGGCTAATTAAAAGAGCAATAGTCATCATTCATTTTTTAAATTTGGTTTTGATCCATCCCAAGGTGAGCACTGGATATAAAGTGCTACGTTTGGTCTTCAAAGAACCCTTCGATTTCAGTATCTTTAATCCCTCGTTACAGATGAGGAAATGGGCATTTGGGGAATTTCAGTAATTTGCACAAATGTCCTCAAGCGGGGCCTGAGTTAGTGTCCTCACGCGGGCATCCCCCCCTGGTGTGTACTGGCCTCATTTCCTTTCTTCCACCAACCACAACTCTGGGGGACAGGGGCCTTGTCTCGGTATGTTCCCGGTGCCCGGCCTGGAGCTGGGCTTACTGTCGGCAGTGACGTGGTTCCCTGCCAAATATGTCGCCTGCCTTGTCTGACCTTGCCCTCCCACTGGGCTCTCCAGCCTCACCAGGCCTTATATGCCAACGAGTGTGACCTGCATGGCACCTGGTCGCCAGTTCACCTCGGCCGTCACTGCTGTGGTGTCGCAGCTACCAGAGGGCACCTGAGTGGGTGTCAGCACAGTGGGCTTTGTCATATTTCTGGCCGGGGCCCAGGAGCACGGCCCGGCACCAGTCTGGATGGGGTCACGCTGCCAGACCGTCTCAGTGTTGGCACGCACCCTCTCTCACTCCCCGGGTGCAGCTGGCTCTGTCTTGGACCAGGTGGTTTAGCGATCAGGGCTGCAGCCAGCCTGACCCATCCTTGCAGGGAATCAGTATCTGATTCACACGCTCTGGGCAGCAGAATCGGGCACCTCAAATCCTTTCAGGTGCCTCTCAGCCAGCTCAGACGGCTTGCTTTTCTGAATTTTATGTTGGAGCGTGAGCAGAAGGCGTGTGTTAAATATCTGTGCCATGCAGAGCCCAGGACTAGGACCCTGAGACAGGGTGGCTGCATCTGAGCTCTGCACCCTGAGAGAGACCAGCGCACTGCCATGCAAGGGGCAGTTACTCATTCAGGCAACTGGACAGGAGTCGGGAACACAGGACGGGGGATTCCAGGCTGTGGCCGCAGTAGAGCCCGGCGGGATGCAGTCTGTCTTCGGACAGGACAGGCTTTGAGGACGGGTGAGCGATGGAGATTTTGCTCTGGTCCCAGTAGAAAGGAATGACCTGTGGGACTTCGTAAATCCAAGCAGCTGAGACACCTGCTGGGAGGCCCACTGTGCTTCTGTGTTTCGGCCTCAGCCCCAGCTGATGGGAAGCACCGTGGAGGTGATGGAGGGAAGGCAAGCTGCTTACCTTTGGTGGCTGGGGCGGTGGGGTGACCTCCCCTCCAGGGCTCTCCATCGCTCCCCCAAGACTGGATGGGGTGGGGAGACATGGGGTGGGGACGAGCACAAGACCCAGAGCTCTGTGCCCTGGGGTGCTCGAGAAATTGGCGACGGTGCTGGCTCCTCACCCTCTGTGCTGCCCACGGCTCTGCTGGCCGGGGTGGGCCAGGTGGGCCTGGGCGGGAGAGGCAGGGCTAACGGCGCTGGGACCCACAGGTGGGCGGCAGACCTCTTGGGGTTGTTCTCACCATGACCAGCAGCCTTTGGGTCTTGACTTGCTGACCCTGAAGCCGTTAACTCCAGAGAGGCGTGAGGCTCCTGTGTCCAGCAGCCCGGGGGCGGGGGAGAGTGTGGCCAGGTGGTCCCGGGGTCCTCCTTTCAGCTCCTCTCCAGGGCCCTCTCTTTCTCCTCTCCCTGCCTTGCTCACACGGAGACCCGGGGTGTGGGGCAGAGAGAGGGCCGGAGGAGGAGAGGCGCCTTTGTTCACACACAGAGCCCTGAGAGCCTGCTGCCCTGCATGCCCCCCATTATTGGGCCCCGCCATTGTCAGGAGCCGGAGCACGCCGGCCTCTCTCCCTATGAGCCCTGTGTGGGCGCGTCACCTGCCGGAGCTCAGGCTAAATCTGGTCCGAACCCAGCAGTGGCTGGAAGAGTCGCTGGGCCAGAAATGTAACCTCTGAGCGCTTCTGTGAAGTGTAGAGACAGACGAGAGGGAAGGGGGATGGAATGGACAAAGAGCGGGCCTGGGGGTGGGGGCACCCGGTTTTCCAGGCCCAGCGGGGTCCCAGGCCGCTCCACGCGCCCTTTGTGTCAAGTCCTCCCGCAGCAGCGACCTGTTGGGCCGAGGCTTTTTTCAGTTTTGTTTTCAAAGGTGATTTCATTGAATCAGCTGAGCTATTTTTGAGAGTTGTCTAAAGAATGCCTATTCTTTAGTTTCTTAAAGAAAATCTGCTTCTTGTTAGCTCTCATTAAAGGTCCTTGCAGGGGCTCTGCTTGTTGGCAGGAGTGGAGTCATGGCTTATTTGAAAATGTCCAGAAACGTAAAAGGTTATTGTCGTACAAAGTGAGATAACATAAGTAGATTAAGAGACTTCCTAACCTTTGCTCGGTGCCTGAGGGAAGACAGAGGGCTTTTTGGGGGTTCCACCTCCTTCGTTCCTCCTGCCGCTGGGGTGGCGCAGGCGGTACAGGCAGTGAGGGTCCCCAGCCGAAGGTTAGGGGGCCTGTGCGGGCTGCAGTGGCCACCTTCCCATGGGCCACACCCTGCCCTGTGCTCTGCACCACGTCCTGGCATCTCAGCATAATTGATTTGTGACTCCGCCCACACGTGTCACTTGTCACTCTCCTTGGCCCCACCCTCACAGTGAGTGGCCAGCTTTTCAGGATTTTGCCGAAGATTACTGAGTTTTGATCTAACTGTATTTAGGGAGAGATGCGGAAGACAAAAGAGACTAAAGTTAACATTTAATTATCCTAATTGATCATTTCTCAGGTTTTTTTTTAAATCTTCACCCAAGGATATGTTTATTGATTTTAGAGAGAGAAAGAGATAAAGAGAAAATAGCAACATGAGAGAGAAAAACATACCGTTTGCCTCCTGTACTTGCTCCGACCAGGAATTGAACCCACAGCCTTTTGTTGTATGGGACAACCCTCCAAGCAAGTAAGCCACCAGCCAGGCCAGGGTGGTAGTTTCTCAGTTTTGAAATCTTTAAAGGTAAACACCGTGGCTGTTGGAGCACAGAAGCCAGTGTAGCTGACCGACTCCGAGATGCAAACAACGAAAACCTTGACAATTTACTTGGTCCTTCCCCCGTGCCGGCACCTTCTAGGCTCTCACCACGTAGCTCACTCATCCCCAGCAGGCTGTGGGGTCAGCACCGTCAGCCCGTTCTCAGAGGAGAATCCGAGGCACCCAAGAGTGAAGGAGGCTGTCTGCCTGCGACCACATGGCCTGGGATGGTCGGGGCCAGGGTCCGAGCCCAGGCTGTTGGGTTCTAGAACAGTCTTAACTGCTCCACCATAGTGCCTCTGGACAGAAATGTTCATGTTCACGTCACTGCCGTCGGAGTGCGTGAAGGCCTGGCCACATGGCTCGGTTGGCTGGAGCATCATCCCATAGGCAGAAAGGTTCCAAGTTCTATCCCCAGGTGGGGCTCATGTGGGAGGGAACCGATCGACGCTTCTCTCATATTGATGTGCTTTTTCTTTCTTTCTCTCCCTTCCTCTCTCTAAAATCAATAAATATACCTTGGGTGAGGATTTAGAAAAAGCAAATAGTGCATAAAGGAACTCATAAGCATTTTTGAGTGCTTACTATGTTGCAAGCTGGGTGCTATTTTTAATACATTATCCCATTCCATGTAACCCGTAGCTGTGGGGCTGGCGTGGAGGGAAGGAGGAGGGTTGTCGGACTTGCACTCCGCAGCCATTTCTTACCCATTGGTTCTTCTGTTCGGTCAGTTAGCAAACTTATAACCACAGCAGCTGGTGTGAGACCTTGTCTGGTCAAACCTTTTTAACTCTCTGCATGGCCCTGGTCCTAAAGAAGCCCTCTTTTGTCTGCCCATTGATACTGTGTAAAGCTTCCCCAGAACTTCATGGTGCGGAGCAACATTTTATTATTTTGTTATGATTCCTTGCAGTTCTGTGGGCGGGCTTGGCTGGGAGGGTCTTTTGCCGGCCTGGGCAGGGTTCCCTGTGTGACCGCAGGTGTGTGGGGGGCAGCTGGGGCTGGGCTTCGCTCCCTTCCCACAGACCCCGCAGTTCTCACCCCGCCCCCGCCAGAGAGCCCGCTTTGGGGAGTGGTTTCTTACGAGGGTAGCTGAACTCCTCGGGGCTCCCGAGGACTCAGAAGCAGACACTTCCAGGACCTTTCAAGGCTTTGCCCTGGAGCTGGCCCAGCACTGCTCGCCCTGAATTCGCCTGTCCGAGCAAGTCCGAGCCCCAGCCCAGATTTAAAGAGAAAGGGTTGTGCAAGGTGGGGAGCCCTGGGCGGGCTGGCTCCTTGGGGTTCATGACGTGGGAGACTCGCACGGCCATGCCAGGCCGCCATCCTTAGAGCCTGCCTGCTGGTTCTTACTTTGCACAGAGCGCTAACAGATTCAGTGAGTGGCTTCTATACCTCAGGAAGTCCAGACGTAACATCTCTTAAGTGGGGGGGAGAGCTCTTTATAAGGACATATATGGACGTCAGTGAAAGGTGATGGCTGATTGTCATCAGCAAGGAGAGACGGAAGCCGCGACAGCGGAGAGAACTCTGGTCTCAGCCCTCTGGAAACCTGTCTGGCCACAGGGGCCCGTTCTGTGGGGTTTTCATTTTGCTGAAGCTCCCTGATAGCTTATCAATTGGCCTTTTATCCAGGCTCTGGTCACTGACCACAGAACCACCTGTGCTGTGGAAGAGACGAGACAGTTCTCAGCTTTTCAAACAGTGGGAGTTTTGACTGAGCGTGACCACAGCGCGGCCGTGCTGAAGAGGAACTGCTGTGGGCTGAGTGTGTCCCTCCCCCCGAAGCCCACAGGTGGAGATGGGTCGGAGGAACCCTTTTTTGGATCCTGGGGAACAGGACAGGATGTCCGTGTGATAAAGTGCAAAGAACTGGGCTGAATTGCGTTCCCGTCCTCGTGGTTTGTGGCCGGTAGAACTTGTGCCTGGTGAAGTTGGGCATTTAGCTGAGACTTCCCAGCAAAACGTTGAAGGTGCATCTTGGGTCCTCCTTACTCCTTGTAGTGAAGTGCAAGAGGAGAGACGTGACTTGAAGAAGGAACTGTCAAACAGGAAGGAATCCGAACTGGAACAATCAGAAGAGTCTGAGCCTATCCAGATTTTTTTTAATTAAGAACTTTTTTGCGATTACAGCTTACATTCATTATTACTGTGTGTTAGTTTCAGGCGTGCAGCGTAGCGGTTAGACAGTCACATGCTTTACGAAGTGTCCCCCCGACAGCTGCAGTACCCACGTGGCACCGTGCACTGCTGTTACATTACTTACTGTGCTCCCCACGCCGCGCTTCACCTCCCGTGGCTGTGTCGTGGCTGCTGATCTGCACTTCTCGGTTCATCTCTCTCACAGAGCCCCAGCCCCTCCCCTCTGGCAACCACAGTCTGTCCTCTGTGTCTACGCGTGTGTTTCTGGTTCGTTTGTTCACGGATACTGTTCTTTAGATCCCATGCGAAAGTGAAATCATATGGTGATTGTTTCAGCCTATCCAGATTGCAAAGCAAACAAACAAACAAAGATGAAGCGTGACCTGAGGAGAGCACCAAGGCATGGCTGCCCAACCCTTTGATAACATTTGATAAAGAGATTAGCGTGGGCGTGAGCCGGGGATTGAATCGGCCATTCCGGGGAAGCTGGGGGAACGCAGAGGAGATTGTCCCGGTGGAAACAGGGTCAGCTGGGACCAAAGGGAAGAGGGCAGGAAGGCTGCTGTCATGCACTGTCCTTCAAGAAAAGGGAAGGAGGAGGTGCAGAGCCTTGAACCAAAGAGGAATATTCTCAAGAGTTAATATCTGCTGGAATGACACTGCTAGGTTTTGAACTTGCTTGGACCCATCACCCCTTTCTCCCTGCCAGTCTTTCCCTTTTGGAATGGGAATGGCTGTCCTGTGCCTGACCCGTCTTGCTGTTTTGGAAACACATGCCTTGTCTGGTTTCACACACTCACAGTCGGAGAGGAATTTCCCCTCAGTGTGAATTGCATCTGGCATCTCACCCGTAGGAGATTTGGATGAGACTTGGACTTCAGACTCAGCGGGTGTTGGAATGAGTTAGGACCTTTGGGGCTGATGGGATGCAATCATTATACTCTGCATGTGAGAAGGACATGAATTTGGGGAGGGTGGGGGGTTGGAACGTAAGGGACTGGCCCGTGTCACCCAAAATTCATAGGTGGGACCTGGAAGCCCCAGTGTGGCTATATTTGAAGACGGGGCCTCTGAAGCAGTAATTAAGGTTAAACGAAGGCATAGTTCTGATAAAATCAGTGTCCTTAGGAGAAGGAACACCAGAGAGCTTGCACACTCGTATTCTTTGGACCGGGAAAGGCCACGTGTGAAGGCAGCGAGAAGGCAGCCAGGAGACCCCGTACCAGAAACCAGATTGGCCAGACCTTGGTCTTGGACTTGCAGGCTCCAGGACTGTGAGAAAATAAGTTTTCGAGGTTTAAGCTTCTTGAGCTGTGGTGTTTTGTTATGGCAGCCTGTTTAGTTCCTGAGCTAAGATGGGAACAGGCTCGGTGTGCTGAGGACTTCTGACCCAAAGCCCCAGGACGCCAGGGGGTCCACAAGCGCAGCCCAGCTGCAGTGCTGCAGGGAACTCACAACTCACGTTGCCCCTTCCCCAGCTTGCTCCTGCACTCTGCATCCTCCCAGCCTGAGCGGGGGGCCTTGCTCCTCTTGGATGCACTTTGATTTTCCAGTGAGAAGTGAAAAGGGAGGGTCTCCTGGGGAGATTAAGGTTATTCCAGTAATTCCAGGATGTTTCCATCCACCCTAGAAATCTTACGTCTGTGATTCTGGGTCAGACGACCTCCAGGACGGGG
The DNA here is from genome assembly GCA_004024845.1 of Tonatia bakeri. Lineage (NCBI taxonomy): Eukaryota > Metazoa > Chordata > Mammalia > Chiroptera > Phyllostomidae > Tonatia > Tonatia bakeri. Next base: position 49,723 of record PVIA01007504.1, read on the forward strand.
ATCACTGGGTCCTGGGCCCACCCCCACGCATGTTCAAAACCAGCATCCAGGGTCCCAAGGACCCAGCCCCATAGGTGGTGAAGTTGGGGGAGTGTTTTTAAACAGCCTTGTTGTTTATGATCATGATTTCATAGACAATTTCACTTTTTTACAAATGTGCGCTTGGTTTCATTGCTGTTTAGTAAGGGTGCTCGCCAGGGTTCACCCCACTGCCTGACAAAGCAAAGGACCGAAGCCAGTGAGAGCTGCAGAGTAGCTCCGGGGGAGGGTCCGCAGGCGGGCATAGGGCGGCCGCTGGGCACTGCGGCCCATGTTTGTGCAGCTGCCCGCTGGCATCAGCCACAGCTGGGGCGCCTCCCTCACACAGCGTCCACCCCAAGGCCCAGCAGAGTCACCCCCACAGAGCAAGGCCACAGAGGGGAAGGAGCCTGTGGGTGTGCAGCTGGGGCAGGTGGCCTTCCTGCAGGGCCCCAGGCAGGGCTGGCGGCGGGTCTGTGCCCCGAACAGTGTGCTGTTCCTTCTCCCGAAGGATTCCTGTTGGGGCGGGGCCCGGTGTTCCACATACCCACCCACCGATGGATGGGTGTGACTTGACACGGTGCGTGTGAGATGCCAACGCACAACAGGGCAGGGGGCAGGGGCCTGCTTTCCTTTCCCTGCCCTGGCACGCCGCTGCCTGGCTCTGCTCAGTGTCTGCAGGCAGAGGTCCACTGGCCAGGCTGATCACCCTTGGCCCCCAGATTTCTCACTGTGTGCCCCTGTAGTTGTTCCCAGGCCCAGCGGTCCCGGTGCTGAGGGAGGTGAAGCCGGATAAGAGAAGGCCAGTCGGGCATCCTGGGAGGGACTGGAGGTGCTTGGGCCCCATTGAAATGTCCTCCTTAGAGAACTCTAACTAAGCAGGTGATGGTCTCAGACCTTTATCAGATGTGATTCAGCAGAGTAATGGAAAGTGGTCAGGAAGCTGAATTTCCGTCCCGGGAGCAGGTGCCGCCGAGGTCGGGCTGTGCAGGGAGGTAGCGGTGTGGCTCGGTCTACACCCGGCCTGGAAGTGGGGCTGCAGTCACCAGACCTATCACTTGAGAGGAAGTGTGTCTTGCAGGTCACCTCCATTTCAAGAGGTCTGCCAGCATCTTTCTGCTGTAGGCAAGACAGCCGGACAGCCAGCCAGCCAGCCAGCCGTGGCTGGGTCATCTCAGGAGGAGGCTGTCTCAGTGTTGTCACCGCACTCAGAATCTCCCATGGCCAAGGGGGATGACATGTGTGACAGCTCCCTGTTGCTTAGTTCCTGAGACCAGCAGAACCAGGTCGTTGCCTGTGGCTGCTGGCTGCGTCTAGTCCTCACTGACTCCTCCCAGGTCTGCTCTAGGTACACCGTGGTGCGGTTTGCTTGTGCGGTTAGAGAGGGCCTTCCCAGGGTCTCGCTGCGTTAGCAGAAGCTGACATGGGACAGGACGGGGCACGGAGATGCACTCTGGGTGCTTCGCCCAACGGCACTGCTGGGGGTGGCTCTGTGACAACCAAACGCTGTGGATTCTACCTCCTGCGAGCTGTGGGTATGGATGTCCGGCTTCAAGTCTCCGTTGGCTGCCCTGCAGTGGGGACACCTGCAGGGCTTGTCTGCAGGTCCAGTATTCAAAGCCTGGGCCAGGGACACTTTCCATCTCGTGAATGTTGATTCAGAGAACTTGGCCCCTGATTCAGAGAACTTCCCCCACTGCAGAGAAGCCAGCAGGGCAGGGCCTCCAATCCGGCCCCGTCTCAGGATCCGACCAGCCTCCCATCTCAGGATCTCAGGCAGCAGTGTGTGTTCCACCTGCTCTGTCAAGACAAAGTCCCAGAAAAATCCAGCCTTCCTTCCAGATCTTTCTTCAGTCTAACCTAGATCTGTCAAGAAACACAAGCAGATTTCAGTTTTTTCTCCTCCCCGTCCTCAAGTTCCCAGGTGATCATTACCTGTTTTCTGTGTGGGATTTGTGTCAGCCACCTCCCCACACGCAGCTGTAGACAAACATTTTAATTAAAAGGCGGGAGGGCCGGGAGATGTAGACAGGCATGTGCCTGGTTCTCAGCGGAGGCGGCGGCAGCGTTCAGGGGCTAATTATGTTTGCGTCTCTGGGACTCACGCGAATATTGCTGCAAATCGTCCTGGCTCTTTGTCAGACAAGCCAGCTTATCTCCAGGTCCGGGGCGGCCACGCCCACACGCCCAGGTTGGAGTCTTGTTGACTTTTCTGGGGAGAAGTCGGTCAGGTAAAACCAAGGGCGTCCGCCGGCTCCCTCACGTTGGGAGTTTGCATGGAAAGCTGAATCAGCTTTCATTTGGGCTCTGCCTTGTAGAGTTTTCTCCAGCACCCTGGGGTCAGGCCTCAAATGCAGCCACCAGGGCAGGCACACCTTACGGAGCGGGACACGGGGTGGCCTTGGGGCCTCAGCAACCCTTATCAATGGTGTCCTCTGGGTGTCCCACCCACCACACACTCCCACTTGTCACTCCCAGTCCCTCCTGACCCCCTCTCACTGTAGCCCCCCTTGCCCTTTACCTGCCTCCTTCCTTCTGACCTTCAAGAACACAGGTGTGTTCACAGGGTCGGCCCTGGGCCTGGGACACTGTCTGCGATGCTTCCCACCAGCCCACACCTCGGTGATCAGAGCGGTGGCGGGGGAACTTACACGGGCTGTGAGCGTGGAAGAAACACTTCCACGTTTTTCATGCGTGAAGAGAGCTTTTCTGTTGAGCTTTTCTTCAGAGCCCAAGGGAGCAAACTAATATTTGAAAAGAAGTGGCTAAAACCTGTACAAGGCTTCTCTCCCCGGCCCTATCAGGCACGGCCTTTCTCCCCAATCTGGAAGAAGCTAAAGCCTCTAAAACTTAAGGCCCTTGGACCGGGTGTGCTCTGAAGCCTTAACATTTCTGATTTTAATGGCCTGTATTTGTTCGATGGCAGGAGCTACAGTCAAATCCAGGGGGAAGCGAATGACTAGGAAACGGACAACTGTGTGTATGTGCATGTACGTGTGTGGGCACATGTGTGTGCACATGCATGTGTGTGAGTGTATGCATATGCACATGCATGTCTGTCTACAGTGTGGACACTTGCTTTTCCAGGCCTCAGCGCCTTATCTGCAGAACAAGAGTTAAAAGGGAGGACACACTCACTCCTTTTTTTCACGTGGTGGATGGGCTCTCACCAGAGAGAGGGGCCTGGTCCAGAAGGAAGCGGTGGGTGGATCAGTGGGTGGAGCTGGAAGGTCATTTCAGGACCAAGTCAGAGAGTGACTTTTCCTTTCCAGCAGAGGCTGGATGCTGCCTGGGGTGTTGTAAAGAGAGTCGGTGTGCGGATTGGGGTTTGGACTGGGTGGACTGGGATTCCTTCCATTCTGTGTCTCCGCTTGGCTGAACACAAAGATTCTCTGCATTTGGTGTAGAGCAGAAGGCTGTGATTCAGTGGGAGAGTGGGTCATGTTCGAGGCCCAGAGGCTTTGTGAATGTTCTAGCTACCAAACAGCCCCAAGCCTGCTGCCGAGTGCTCACACTCAGTAGTAAGATATTTTAGATTCGTCTAATCCTTTGTAGTTTACACACGCTTTTGCTGGCATCGTTTCTCTTGCTCTTCTCAACAAGCACACGGAATAGTTGGTGTTATTGCAGGCCAAAAAAGGGGAAGTCACCAAGCCGCAGGTCAGACCTGGAACCCAGGCCTTCTCCCTCGGAGGCCAGTGCTTTATCTGCTTCGTGTGCCACGGGCGCCTCCCGCTCGCTAGGCTTGACTGCAGGCGGCGGAGCGTTGGCAGGGAACGCTGCATCAGAAACAGAGGGCGGCATGACCTGGTGGTCTGCGTTCCTACGGAAAACTGCACGGAGGGCCCACCCTGGCTCATCTCCTGCGACAGGTCCCTCGTGGTGGCGGGTCTTGATGGGAGGGCGGGACAGCTGCACCCAAGGGACGGATGGGCCTCCCCAGCGTAAGCTCTTGGTGCCGCCCTTTGTGAGCCATTTGCTTCAGGCCGGGCACTTTCAAGTACATCATCTCATTTAATCTTCAGAACAGACCCAAACCAGACAGGCAGCCCCTCCTGGGGAAGCCGGGGAGTGCAGAGTGAGTCTCCACTATTTTTCTTGGCCTGCGTGTCCACTGCCTTTGAAGCCTGGGAAAGTCACAGGAGTTGGAATCGTCTCCATGGCTATTTAAGCCCAGGAGACAACTGGCACCAGACTTCAGCCAGAACCCGGTGTATCTGCATGTTGCATTTTGTCACTAGGGTTTCTGGCCAGCCACCCGCACCAGACTGCCCCAGTCCTCTCAGTGACCGTGGTGGGATGCATTTTCACACAGTGGAGCCGTTTGGAGTCAGCTTATGTTGTTACAACAGGACTTTCTGTGTTGTGTTTCCCTTCCTGCAGATGAAGAACCTGGCGTTTGGAGAGATGAGTTATAGTTTGTTCAAGGTCAAAGAATGAATGAAAGAGCCAAGAGTCACATTGTCTAGGGCCAAAGCCAGGGCCATTTGCACGGCGCATACCTTCCCCACAGCAGTTACGCCCGGAGTGTGGGGGGAGGCCGTTCATTTGCTCTTGTTATTTTTAGGATCTAGCTGTCAAAACACGTCTTGGAGATTTTTATGAACTAACATTTGAACCTTCTTTGGGGTTGCTTCTCTCCCAGCCTGTTCAAGAAGTGGAGCATGAGGGTGAGAGCCCCGCTCCCTGTTGCCATGGCCACATGTAACAGTCGTCCACAGCACTGGAAGTGGCACCTCTTTGTTCTGAACAGAAAATCAACCAGGAAGGCCACCTGGGCACTGGTTGTGTCTCACATTTGGGAGTGGCTGTCAAATTCCCTCGGACACTGGTGCTGATCCATTGCTGCCCAAACTCTTCCCTGAGTTCAAGTTCGGACCAGCCTAGACCGAACATAGTTGAATGTTCCGTTAATCATATGTTGTCTTTTCACATGCGTGTCTGGGCATCCTGTATTTGGGTTTTGTGCATTGTCCCACCCCTCCGTGTGGTCTGTGCAAGGGCAGCTCCCTGGATGGCGGGTGCCTGCAACCTGGTATGCATTGAGCTCAGAGGCCCCTATCTTGGGAGAGTGCTCCTCCCCGAGAGACTTGGTGGGGCCCTGTCCCCAGCGGGTGCATCAGACTCCGCCTGTCTGTAACACTGGGCATCAGCTGTCTCTCTGACTGCGACAGTGATAAGAAGGATGGCAGGTTTCTCACCACCTGGGGTTTGCTTGCCTCCTCCTTCCCCAGAGGTGAGCTGGCTGACAGACTGGGACCAGTCGAAGGGTTTGCTTTTGTTCGTCTCTGAGATTCCTTTGCTTCTGAAACTCCATGATTTCACGAAATAGATGCTCAGGACGCATCCCGTACCTGTGGGAGCCCAGGGTTTCCTAAATGAGCAAGCTGAGCCCGTAGGAATTACATCCCGTGGGGAAGTCAGCGGAGGTGTCCCTTGTCTGCGGGCACTCACGGACCGGGTGAGGAGGAGGCTAGCGCACCTCAGGACACCACTGGCGACAGGTGGCGGCTCTTCATGCTGTGCGTTTGGGGATGGGTTACCGAGGACTGGAGAGTTGGAGAAGACTTCCTAAAAGAAGTCGGTCCTGCTCTGGCAGAAGAGTAGAGGCAGGAAGGTGCTGACCTTGACACTGAGGGGAGGGGCCTGGCCGCTGATGCTGTGGGGCCATGATTTGGGCTGATGCTGGGGTGTCCTGCAGATGTCCCCTCAGTAGGTGCTGAATTGTTCTTTCTTTTATTGGGAAGCCAAATAACACATTCAAATGTTACTTTTAACCTAAAGCCAGTTACGTAACAAACTCAACTGATCCGGGAGCATGCATCAGGAGGCGGAACGGAAAGGAAAGAGATCTGTGGCTCTGGACTGAAACAGACATCAGATCCCTGCACTGTGGCAGGTACCACTTAACTGGAGCAGAGCCCTGCCCCGGGGGCCCTGGCAGCGTGTCCTCCCTACTTACAGGGGAGCCGAGGGTGCGTGAGAACAGAGCCGGTGCCCGAGGCAGCCGGCGGGCAGCAGAGCTGGGCTGACAGCAGAGCCGTGCCTCGATAGCCCCCAGTAAGGGAGGGTGCGGGGAGGAGGTGCAGCAGCCTCGTGACTCAGACCGCCCTGCTGCGTGGGGCGTGAGGACACACCCTCCCCCCACCCCACCCCCACCTCCTGTGGGTCTGACCTCTTCCCCTGCTCCACACATGGCCCAGCTCGTGCAAAGTCATTAATGCACGTGGGGATCTTCCTGAGGCACCAGCAAGATGTGCTTCCTCTGTTACGTAGTTCACACTCGTTGACAAGGTGAAGAGAGACGCTGGTGTTCAGTCCAGATCTCACAACCGTTTTATTTGAGTCGGGCATTTCAGTTCTGTGTTGGCTTCAGTTCTGTGGAGCCTCGTGCCCCGGTACCCCTGATCTGTCGAGTGTGGCGCAGACGTTTTCCTGGGCGAAGGCGGGCTGCCACTCTTGGGGGCTTTTCCGGACCTCCGCTGCCAGTCCCTCAGCTCCCACGGTTGCTGGTCAGCCTGGGGGCTGGCCAGGTCCACAGCTGCTTCCGGGGCAACTGGGCCATTCTGGGCCTTCCGGAACTCTGCCGAGGTGATGATACTGGAGGAAGAGAGCGCTGTCTGAGCTTTGCCTGTAGTTGGGTTTTCCTGAGTGCAAGTTCTTGGGCGTGTAGAAAACTGTGAGGTCTATGCAGGTGACATCAGAGGCTCCTGTCCCAGGTTATCTGCCCCACCCCGACTACTCCTGGGCCCCCTGGGGCTTTGGCATGAGTCGGGCTGTGCGTGCTGGACGGTGATGGGCTGTGTGCCCCAGCCAGAGACCCCTTGCAGGACAGACACCTCCCGGGGCAGCAGAGTGCACTGTCTGTGGTTTTGGGGTGGAGAGCCGCCAGGCTCCCATCCAGCGTCGCCTCGCCTGCCTCGAAGTCCTGGGCTGAGTTCGCGGGGTTGCCTGGGCCCCTTCTCGCAGCCTGGCTGAGAGGAAAATCCAAACCTGCAGCCACGGAGGGATTGTTTTGAAGAAGAGCCTGAGGACAACCTCAGAGTTGCCTTTTGATTCTTACATTTTAATTGAGGAAGTACTTGCCTGCTGATATCCAGGCTTCTGGAGATGTTTCCACGCCGGGGTATAAGCATGGGATGGGATATTTGCACCAAAGCCTGTCTGTGTCTTGAACAGGCTTACTTCTGTGCGGAGGGCTCCGGGTCTCCCCCAGCCCAGGAACTCTGGAGAACCCAGAGCTTGGGGACCGGGGGCGGCATAGGTGCAGGGAGGGAGTGTTTGGACGTGCACCACTGTCAAGGAGAGGCCGAGGTCAGTCTGTGAGTGGAATGCAAGGTGAGGAAGCACCAGCCCCCTTCGGAGACACCAGAGACGGGCCAGGAGACGGGGCTGGGCCGAGCCTGAGATCCACGGGCATCATCACTGGGGGGACTTCGGTGGCACACAGACCTCAACCCGAGGACCACGCCCCTTCCCCAGGGAGCTGCCCCGTACCCGCCTGAGTACTCAGTCCGCTTTCTCTGTGCTCCCTCTGTGTCCCCCGTGCGTGTTCCCACTGGCTGTCACAGGACTTCATTCCCAGGACGCCTGGTTATGGAGAAGCTCCTTCTGTCTTATCTTGGCATTCCTAGGGCTCAGCAGAGGGAGGTACTTAAATACGAAAGTGATGAGTGAGCGGCCACAGAACTGAATGACTAAGGCTTTCAAAACGCGGACTTGCTCTGTGCAGTCTCATGCGGCCACTATACAAGGTCGGTCTCGCTGGGGTGCAAGCATCTAGATACACACTAGACACCAGCTGAATGCAGGTCATCGGTCACCGGGGGGTACGAGTAAGAAAGCTTTGCCAAGACTCTGCTGTTAAGGAGGTTAGCTGACTGACTTGGAGATGGTTTTCAGACTCTGTGTTAAACTCTGGGGGCAGAGTCCCAAGAGGAGCAGAAGGGTGGGGCTGGCAAAGTGTCCGGCTGAAAGGTTAGGGACAGCACTGTCTTGTGTCGAGGGAAGATCCCTGAGCCACGCAGAGAGCCGTGGAGCGCCGCATGGCACCTGGGCTGCTACAAACAGTCCTGGTGAGCCCATCCACTTACAGGAGACCTGGGAAGGAAAATGTAAAGGGCAAGATGCGAGTAGCTGCAGTTCTGCATGGTGGCAGTCGGTGTCCGTGTGGACCCGGTCCCACAGAGCCCGCACGTCACGGGGAAGGAAGCTGGAGGTCTCTGGAGTCCCGGCCCTTCTCTCTGGGAAACTCGTGCTGTTTGACAAGTCACAGATGTGTGAACTGCGATTTTCTTCCCTTGAGTGGCGGCCGGGGTCACAGGAGGGAAGGTGGGTAGACCTGCCCTGCATCTGAGACCAGGAGCCTGTGTTCTTCTGCTGCCAGTACTGCGTGTGGGCGCCTTCCCTCCCCACCCTCGTAGTCCCATCGGTATTTCTTCTTCTCTGCACCCGCCCATTCTCCCAGGTGCTCCGTTACAGGTCACAGGACACTGGGGCGAACCAGCTGGCCTGGGGTAGTGGGGAGGAGGAATCAGGATTCGCTCACGTCTGCAGCAGCCTCTTCCAAGCGCTCTCCACCCTGGGTGGGGCCCTGAGATGCAGCGGGGGTGGGGGGATGGGCACTGCACGGCACCTGGGGACCCTGGATCCATGCTGTGGTCTCTCGCTCAGGAGCGCTGTGGCCATCTGAGTGTCTTGACCACTTGAGGGTCCTCTGTTTCATCTTTTATCAACTGGGGGACATAGGAAAGTTCTGTGTGGCCTAAACAAATCTAAGGTATAACTCACTTCTTTCTCAACTACTGGCCAGATGGGGTCTGGCTCATGGTGTGGCCTGGGAGAAGGCACCAAAGCCACTTGACAATAGGACTTAATTTCACCTTTAACCCTGGAGACATAGGTGCGGGGAAACCCAGCAGCCTCCTGTGCACGGTTATCCTTGGTGCTCTGGTATTTTGCCTGACTTCCAAAGAGGATTTTTTTTTTTTTTCACTTAAGACCTGCTTATTCAGTGAAAAAGCTTTGCATTAATTTTGCAGCCTCCCCCACCTTTTTTTTTTTTTTTTTTTTTTTTTTTTTTTTTTTTTTTTTTTTTTTTTTTTTTTTTTTTTTTTTTTTTTTTTTTTTTTTTTTTCAGTATCCAGCGAGCAGCATTGGTGGTTCTGGAAAATTACTATAAAGATTTCACCATCTATAACCCCAACCTCCTAACAGCCTCCAAATTCCGAGCAGCCAAGCACATGGCGGGACTGAAGGTCTACAACGTGGATGGTATGTGCCTTGAAACGGCGTCTCTGGTGGGTATAGGGGCAGCTGGGGCTCTGTGTAGCTTAAACCCTGCAAGAAAATTCACGGCCCATTTGGTTCTGGTTCTGCCTCCTCTCTGTGCTTGTCACTGTGGTTCATTCTCATTTCAGGACAATTTCTCTCTCTTTCTCTCTCTCTCTCTCTCTCTCTCACTCCCTCCCTCTCTCTCTCTCTCTCTGTCCCTCCCTCGCTCCCAGGCAAACATTTTCAGAGGAATGTTGATATATGGTCTACATCTGTGGGAGGTTCATTCATTTGGGGATTTTATGATGGAAAACAATAGTGATGTGTGTGTATTCCCTGCCTCCTACTGGGAACATCTTATATCGAAAGCTATTAGGAAAGGGCTTCTTTTCAAAATGTAGATAACATACCCCAAGATTCAGCCACCCAAACCCCTAGAGACTATGTAATTCTCTATAGTTCAGGCATCTGGTGAGACACTCATTTACAGGAGTTTCTCAGCCCTGCCCAGAAGCTGGAGTTGAGTGGGTGGCGGGAGGCCAGAGGCTAGGCTGCGGACGTCAGGTCCGTTTCGGGCTATCAGATGGTTAAGTGCAAGAAATAGGACGCGGTGTCATTTCTTGCTGGGCAGCTTGGGGCAAGGCGAGAGCTTTGCAGACCCTGCAAGAGGATCGTGTTAGCAAGTCCAGTGATTTGTAGATGGTGTCAGTTCTGGCAGTGACCTAATTCCCTCCGCGTTTTCAAATTTTATTTTATTATTATTTTTGGCTAATGAGATGTGCACTCTCGCGTGAATCCTGAAGGACTGGCACATTTCGCTGGTGACACCAGGTCCTGGGCCAAGTAGGTGAAACCTGAGAAAGCATGAGATCTGCCTCGTCTTTCCAGAAGGCTGAGGCGGGAAGTGGTCCGGGGAAGCGGACCAGGGCTTCTAAGTCCGTGTTAACACATGGGCCGTCCTGCAAGTTCTCCAGCACTGGGTGTTTTCCCTAAAAGCCGTGGCTGCTGTGACATTCTTGCAGCGCTTGTTTCCCTGTGCGCTCGCAGTGTCCCCAGCTCCTTGGACTCTGCTTTGGCTCTGCCCTCATTCTCCCGTCCCCGCGTTCTCGCTCATGGTCTCGCGGGTGAAACGTGGTGTCCCGGCTGCCCTGAGCGCCACTCCGAGCCTTTCTGTGGCAGATGCAAGTAACATCTCCACAGTCTCTTATTTTCAGCAGTATTTCAATTGTCTTGCATTCTTCCTCCTTCTGAGTCCTTTGGCCGTTTGCACGGCTCCAGTCGGGCTTGGGGGAGACTTCCTGCCTCTTGTGAGCGTATCGCATGAGAAGCAGGGGGCCTGTCCACCCTTGCGGGACATCACCTTTGGGACCCTGCCTGTGCTTCCCAGGGGACGGGTGGACGGTCACGGCCAACTGCGGTACTTGCGTTCTGCTCCGTTTCACGGCCCCACGGCATTGAAATGCTTCTCCCTTGCCCCAAAGGCCCCAGCAACAACGCCGCCGGCCAGTCCCGGGCCATGATCGCTGCCGCGGCACGCCGCAGGGACTCGAGCCACAACGAGCTGTACTACGAGGAGGCGGAGCACGAGCGGCGGGTGAAGAAGCGGAGAGCAAGGTATCTTGTCCCCCAGCCGCAGCCCCGCCGTCGTGGACTTTGTTTTCCCCTTTCTTTAATGAGTAGAATGAAATTTCATTTTATGAACATGACCTGCTTGAGCCTTGGAGTGGATCTTGCTGTAGTGTTTATCGAACTCCTGTATGTGTGAGCAGCACCAGGGGTCTCCTTATATCAGACCCCCGCCCACAAAGGCCACCTCTGTCCAGTAGGTCTGGACTTGGGCCCAAGAATTGGCATTTCTTACAAATTCCCAGTTGAGGCTCAGCAGCCAGCCCACAGCCCACGCTTGGAGTGGCCCCGTCCTACACCCCCAGGCCCTTGCTGGTTTTCAAGGTCTGATCCTCTGAAGTGGACAAAGGTGGTTTCCATCACGCGTGCTGGGGTGGCGGCTGGATCAGCGGGGAGACAGCTCTGGTTCTCTGTAAGGCGGCTTCGGCCCCACCAGCCACCACGCAGAGCAGAGGCGCCTTGGAACTCACTTCGTCTAACCCTCCCTGGTTGGGCTGGAGCAAGTCTCCTGAGCACGTTGGTGGCAGGATTGAGGACAGAGGTTGTCTCCAAGTCCCGGGCCTCCATTCTCCTCGCCCCCCAGAGCCCCTATTCCATGAGTTACTTTTGCGTTTGCCTCCCTTTTCCCTCTCTGCTCCCCTCCAACCACCTGCAGTGCCAGCCTAAAGATGGGGGCCTTGGGGGAGCCGGTGGCGGGCGGGGGCCTGGCAGGAGGGCAGCAGTCCTCCCAGGTCCCAGTGACTCGGTGCCCACGTCCCACCCTGATGTTTCCCGTCCCCAGGCTGGTGGTCGCGGTGGAGGAGGCCTTCATCCACATCCAGCGCCTCCAGGCCGAGGAGCAGCAGAAGGCCCCCGGGGAGGTGATGGACCCCAGGGAGGCCGCCCAGGCCATCTTCCCATCCATGGCCCGGGCCCTGCAGAAGTACCTGCGCACCACGCGCCAGCAGCACTATCACAGCATGGAGAGCATCCTGCAGCACCTGGCCTTCTGCATCACCAACAGCATGACCCCAAAGGTGCGGCGCGGCACCCAGCCTCGAGTCCCGCTGTGGGGGGTGGCCAGGAGTGGCCAAAGCACATCCTTCTTTGAACCAGCAACTAATAAGAACTAGTGATTCTCACTTACTTCACAGCAGTATTTGGGTATAGCTGATGTTTAGATGCACCTTTGAAGGCCTCCAGATTCAAGCACAGGAGATACTGTCACGTAGAGACAGCACAGGTAGCCCTTAGGGGTCCTCGGGGGTTCTGGAGCCAAAGTGACTCATTCTAATCTTGCTGCTCCACCAACTAGCTGGGAAACCTGGGGCCAGCAGATTAATGCCTCTGTGCCTCAGTTTCCTGATCTGTAAATTGGGGCTAATACTGATAACCACTTCCCTGGGTTGTTGTGAGAAATAAAGGCGTTCTTTCATGTGAGTTGCTTAGAACAGTGCCTGTTATATGTAAGGACCCAATAAATGGCTTTTATCATTAGTGGTAGAAGAAATGGTATCACTTGGTACGGCATTTTGGATGTTGTGGAGTTAGTTTTACTGAATGGTCTTTTAGATTATGATATGAGCACACTTTTAGGGCTACTACAAGAAGCAGTCACATATCTAATAGAGGGAGGTGGCCAGGGAGACAAAATAGTGTAAGGGTATAGCAGACGAGCTCTCTTCGGACTGAAGTAGGTTCAGATCCTGGCTCCACTACTTGATTGGTTTATGACTTCGCATAAGTTACTCTACACTTGTTTCCTCTTTTATAAAACGGGGGTGATAATAGTATCTACCTGATAGGGTTGTTGTGTGAGAGTTATGTTAAATATGGCAGTGTGCCTCTGAGTGAGAGGTTGGCATAGAATACACACGTAGCATTTGGGAGCTGGTGTAAGGACCTGTGTCCCTACAGTGTCCTATGCATACAGGTACTACTGCTGGTTACATTGTCACTAACCAGTAACAATCCTCAGGGAAACAATACAGAAATATTCAGTAAAAAAGCTACAAGGTTTTCACATTCTTTGACTCTCCTAAATACAAGATACTCAGCACAATCACAGATATACATGAATATACATGCAGGTGATTTTTGCAGAGTAATCTGTAATAACTCCAAACAAAATAACTTAAAAATAGAACAGCAGCTTACAAATTATGGTCTACCTAGCACCTGCTAAACATGGAAGTTTCTCTGTGAGAATATTCAGTTACATACAAACAGCAGGTGCAAAATGGCTTGAATGCAGAGGCTGGGACTGAGTGCCACGTGGCAGCGTGTGCAAAGTGAGAGCGTGTGCCGTCCACGGAAGCTGTTCTCCTTTTTTCAATATTTTGTCACAGTTCCCAGTGGCCTTCTTTTTCGTTTATAAAATGTGTACTTCTCTGAATTAAAAATAATCATCTTTGTAGACACGCCCAAACATTAAGGACTGGGGAACGTACATAGTGAAGTTCCGTTCCCCCAGCACGAACGGTGCGTACCGATACAGACTAGGGTGTGTGCTTGTGTGCATGGGTGTGTGTTTCAAACAGGAGGGGGGAGGAACAGAAACGGTACCATGTACATGGATGTTACTCACTCAGAGCTTTCTTGGCCGTCTTTCCACGTCGGGACCCCTGATCTGTGTCATGCAGATCGAACTCACCCAGGGGTTGGCTGTTTCTGTTCATCAGTATGATTGGAACGCGGCCACGCCCTGCTATATTTACATATCTCCTGTGGCTGCTTTCTCTCCATGCAGGCTGAGTTGAGTAGCTATGACAGAGTGTGGCTTGCAAAGATGAAAATATTTACATTTAGAGAAAAGTTTGCCAACTCCTGGTCTAAACAGCATTGCCGTGGCTATCTCTTCTACATATGTTTTTGTGCATTCGTGCAAGTGTTTCTGAAGGATGCCTTTCCAGGCCAGGAACAGCTGGATCAGAGGTAGAGATCTGCCAAATTGGCCTTCGAAGGGGCGTAGCCTTTGACACTTTGCCTCTGGGGTGGGGCAAGACCGTTTATTTCCCTCCCACACTTGACAGCGTTGGGTGTTACCATTCTTTTCAATCATTGCCCGTCTAAGAGAAGGAAAACTGTTTTCATTATTTGAATTCATAGTTCTTTAATTTTTGATGGGATAGAATATCTTTCATAGATTAATGTTCTTTTGATTCTTCTATAAATGATCTTATTAATTCTATTTCTCTCAGTGTTGAATTGTTTCTTTTTCTTATAATTCGTAAGCTATTTTTATATTAGAAGTATGTGTTATATCAGAGGCGCAGCTGTACTTAAAATATGTGCTCACAGATCTAAGAGGATGCATTCTGTACAGCAGTGGTGAGGGGTGGGTGCCGGGGGCACAGTTAGAAACCGCCCTTGGTCCTCTGTGTTGAGGACCAGAGTGATGTATCTCAGGATTTTCTGTCTGTGCCACTGGCTCATCCTTCCTCACAGCTAACCCCATGTATTTATTGATATAATAATGTCCATGCTATTACGCTTCTAGCGCAGGTACAGCCGAAATTCACGTTCGAAAAGCTGCACCTGCCTTCCAGGGGAGTCAAGTTTAGCGTGAGGCCCACAGAACAAGTCAGTAGTTGTTCGGAAAGTGAAACGTCTCACGGCAGTCCTGCCAACAAACACGGGCATTTCAGGGAGGGCGTGCTCATCCTTTTGAGAATTCAGGGTGCGGTTTGAGAAGACATGAACAGCCAGGAGGAGTTTGCCCAAGGATGACATCCCACAGGAGGAGCCTCCTGGGGGACGGTGGGGGAGCATCAGGGAACTCCAGGGGAGCTCAGCAGGAGCGGCGCTGTGAAGTCCAGTGAGGGAACGTGGGGTTTGGCCATCCCTTGGACTCCCCGTCCCTGTGCACACTCAATCCAATACAAAGCGACCATCACTGACACTGATTGGTGGTCACCTCCTGCCGTTAGGTGGTTAGTCAGCTGTTTCGCCCCCTCAGCAGGCCTGTGAGTGAGGTGCCCTTCTCTCCAGCTGCAGAGAGGTTCTCTGGCCTGCCAAAGTCACCGACTAGTCAGTGCTGGAGCACGTGTGCGCGCAGTGCAGGGCCTGCCCTGGCCCTCGGCTCTCAGTGTAGGAGGGGGCTGCCCAGGTGAAGGGAGGGGGCAAACAGGTGCAGACAGGAGCACGTGCCTGTGACCGTCCCCCGGATCCCACAGCTTCCAGGCAGAGATCAGTCCTGCCACCCCCTTGCTGGCCTGTGTGCTTCCTGCCGTCTGCATCCTCTGGCTGGGAGTCGGCGGAGGGGGCGAGGGAGCCCAGGAGGCCTTTCCTCCTGGACAGGGACTTGGCCATGAGGATCTGATGGGAGTCCCGTGTGGTGTGCTGTGCCGTGCCTTGGTTCACTGGGAAACCCTTTTGTCAGGTGCTAGAACAAGCAGGAGGGCTGCCCTGGGGGCAGGCGTCTCCCCGCTGAGCCCCCGTCCCCTCTCGTTGCAGGCCTTTCTGGAGCGCTACCTCCGCGCAGGCCCCACGCTGCAGTACGACAAGGAGCGCTGGCTGGCCACGCAGTGGAGGCTCGTCAGTGAGGAGGCTGTGACCAACGGGTTACGGGACGGACTCGTTTTTGTCCTGAAATGCTTGGACTTCAGCCTCGTCGTCAATGTGAAGAAAATTCCATTCATCGTGCTCTCGGAAGAGTTCGTAGACCCCAAATCTCACAAATTTGTCCTCCGCTTGCAGTCTGAGACGTCAGTTTAAAAGTTCTGTATTTGTGGCTTTATTAAAAAAAAAAAGAATATAGAGGGATATAAGTATACCAGAGGGGCATCTTGTTCGTACCAGTTCCCATCTCTGAGACTGGCAGGTGATAGACCAGCGTCCTTCCACCATCTGCACTTTATTTGGCGGAAGCAGGGGACGCCCGTCCAGGGAAGAGTGACGGGGCATCGGACTGTTGTGACCGGACTGCTCTAGGAGCCGAACTCCAGTGTTTCCGTGACAGGTGCAACCAATGTGGAGCTGGCGGTTCCGGGGAGCCTCGCCTTGCAGCAAGTCACCCTGCCTTTTGTGCCGCGCCGCGCCCTCCTGCGGACTTGGGGGACACACCTGTGACCCGGTTCGGGAAGCCGGACCCGACGTGGCCACACACGTGTTTGTGTGTGAATGTCCAATTCCATGTCGCCCGTGGGAACCAGGGGCTGTTCTCTATTGCCTCGGATTCTGCCGGGAAAAATCACAACAGAAAATGTGCACTAATGATTTCATGTGATTCTTTTTTTCCCAAAGAGGAAAGCTGCCTGCCTTGTTTCTGACCCTGCTTCCTTACTGGCCAGCGCAGGTAGCCTTTTGCTGACTCGGTGATTGGCGCGTGTCTTCACCTATCCTGTCCTCCCGCGTGCGCATGCGTGCACACACACCACACCCCCACCCCTAGCCCCACCTGGCTGGCTGGCCTGGCCGGGACCCCCAGTCTTTGGAGCTGCGTGGGGCCTGGCTCTGCCTGTGTGCCTGCAGACTCTGTGCACAGCCTCAGGTGGCCCCACGGGTTGTTTGCACAGGGGAGCGTGGATGGCCCAGTGGGTAGATCGCAGGGAGAGCGAGCCAGCTAGGATGTCCCTTTGGGGCTGCAGTGGGAACCCCGCCCTTTCTGCCACTCCCCCCCTGCTCCCCACCAAATGGGGGGTTCACACTGTGACTCTGGTACTGGCAGCTTCGGCGTGGAGCCTCCAGTTTCCTGGGAGACCAGAAGATGCTCACCGCAGTGACAGTGGCTGCCGTCCAGTCCCTGATTTCTGACCACTGTCACTGTGCGCCTGACTGACTCATCACCTCTGCCGCTTACTATCGGGGAAGGGCCGCGTAGCCCCTGGTGTTGACCTGGCTTGTCTGGCTTGGCCAAGCGAGGAGAAAGGGATGGGCTGGCTGCAGAGCTTAGGGAAAGGAGAGTGGGGAGCCAGTCTGGGTCTAGGACCATTCGTCCACAATCTGCCTCTTAAATGCAGCTGGCTCCAGGGGCCTTCCCCGAGGCTTGGGTTGGGCATTGGGTGGGGGGGAGCTGCCTGGCAGAGCCCTGAGCAGGGGAATTCCGGAAGGAGCCACATCCGGATTCTCCTGCTGCCCTCGGCCCTCAGGAATCTACAGCAAACCTTTACAAAGCAGTTCACTCTTGCTTTTCCCAGGTCCTCAGGGTACCATCCGCTGGCTGTGGTAGAGGATGACACCATCCAAGTGCCCTTTGTGTGTGTGCCCCATGCACCTTTACTGGTTTATGCATTCCATGGTGGGTAACAGTATCTGTGTATTGCTCTTTAAAGCAAAATTGGCTTGAGATTTGTAATACATCTGTACCTGAAAAAGTACACAAGTGTTCTTGAATCAACAGCCTCAAGGTCAGAGAGAAGATGTGCTGGGACAGAAGCACCCGCTGGTGTGGCACGGAGCCCAGATGTCCTATTTGACTACATGGTTCTGTTGATGAAAAACGCACACAGTGTCACCGCAGTGCTTTGGTTCCTCTTAGTTTTTGCCTGTAGGTCCCTTCCAACTGGACATTCCTTAGGATGACGTCTTTCTCAGGAAATGTATTATGGGAGATGCTGAATGTCTATGACTTTGGCCGTGAAAGATTACACTGTCTCGGACGAGATGTGTCAGAGGCTGCTGTGTCAGGCGCCCAGCAGTGGAAGTACCACACACGTCCCCCCTTGGAGTTCACAGTGACGCTGCTCACCAGCACTCTGAAACCCCGGGCTTCCAGGCCTGTCTGAAGTGACCCGTCCAGAAGGGGTTAAGTTGGATTGGTTGCTTTGGTTCCTGCACCCTGTCGGGCTGAAGAAAGGTTTAAATTAAGGAATCTATTTTCTCTCTACCCGTTTCTCTGTCTCCCCCTCAGTCTTGGCATAGGATAATGTCAGACTTTCTGAGATTATTGTTTCTGTTTTAAATTGAGTATTGATTTTTTTTACACTGACTTTGTATGGAGTCCTTTTTTGAAAGAATACCAAAATAAAATGCAGAATCTTTGTACACAGCCTTTGCACATCCAAACTCTTAATAGCTCGAGTTGCTGGTGCCGTGGGGACAATGTAGATGCTGTTAAAACATTTAAGGTTTCAGAAAGCTACATCGCACAATTGAACACAGCACAGTTTTATTTTAGTCCTTGGAACCTGTAGGCTATTCTTTTTAAAAGGGGGTGAACTGTGCCCTGGGGCCGACCAGTCGAATCTAGATACATCCACATTAGAAGAGACAGGATTTCATTTGCCTTAAATGTTTATAGATTTTTCTATAACTTTCCGCCGAAGTTATTAAAATGTGAATGTCCGTGTTAAGGAGCAGAAGGCGGCAGCGGGCGGTGCCGGTCTGAGGTTGCCCTCCTCCCTGACAGTGTTTGAACCAGCAGATACCTTTCATCCCTCAGTGTGTCCTTGGGGAGATAATGACAATTTTGAGTCATTCATGACCTGACTGTTCCAGTCTGCATTCTAGGAGGTGGAAGGGACTTCAAGGTTTTGTAGTTCATCCATCCTTTGCATTACCCGTTAAGTTGAAACACGTAATGCTTTTGCAAAAGGTCGGCAAATAAGCCCCCGAGAAAATGCTCAGCCAGGCTTTTTCCCGCCCATCACCATCTCCCTTTGTCCTGCTCCATCCAGCTCTTCAAAGCTGTGGACAGGCCAGACTGAGCAGCAAACAGCAAGGGTGGGTGGCCTGCATGTGTGTGGTGTGCGGTGTGGAGGCTCATCGCTGGAGCCCAACCTCCTCTTCAGTGGGGAGAGCACAGCGGCGCTGCTGTGTGTTGGGGAGGGACGAGCTGCCTGCCCTCCTCTCCACTGCAGTCGACGAGAGTCGAGGACTCTTAGTGTTGCGTGTCATCTTCCCTTCGAGTGCGTGTGTTCAGATGTGGCCATAGCTCTGTGGGGAGCCGCGGGCCTATGGGGTTGGCAGAAATTGATTTCCCTGCTCCTTCTCAGCCCTGTCCCTGGGAGAGAGAATGTTCCAGCCATTCAGTGAGACCAAAGACCAGGTCTTCAGTTGACTCTTCTGCCCGGGCCCTGCCATGTAAGGCTCCCCAAACAGGGACGTGTGCTGTTCGTGGTTATGTGTCTCCATACACACGAGCACTTCTCAGACTGTATGTACCAGGGGATGACATGTTTATATGTGAGACATCTGAGCATCTGTGTGATCTGTAGCAGATGGGTGTGTATCTTCGTAGATCACTCTTTTGTGTGTTTATGTGGGTGAGTGTGTGCACAGAAGTGTCTTCTGGGGAGCCCGCTGTTCTGCAGATGAGTCTGCCGACCCCTGTCCCAGCCCCTCCGACCTGAAAGCAGAAAGGAAGGGCGAGCCCAATGTAATTCCTGCTCCAACTCCACTACCCTGGAAGCCTTACTATGTGTTTCTCAATATAGCTTAAAAACTGAGCATCATCGAAAAAGCAAGATTGATTACTGAAGGTGGCACGGAAATGTTAGCATGGTGTTTAAATAGTCCTGCAGCAGAGCCCTTGCGATTCTAAAGCGGTGTAAGTGTTCCTGGGTAGTGTCTGTGCTTTACAGATCTCATTACAAGAAAGAAATCACTACTGTGAATTTACTACTATGTAACCTTGTGGTCATATTCCATGTTAAATAAAATATGAATTGTTCTTAAGCCCATGCATAGTTCTTGGATGGTGTTCGGTGTGGTGATGGAACGGTAATGGAACTGAGCTCATCAGATGCTGCGTGGAAATCCCCGTATTGAGTTTTACCCAAAGGAGTGCTCAGGAAATTTCAGGTCATGTCTCTGACAAGGCATGATGGTCCAAGAAGAAAGAGAAGGATCCTAACATGTACTTATCAGGCCTTGTGTGTTAGGTACTGTTCGTGGACAGCCTTGTGATGCTCACACGCCTCTATGGTAGGGGTCCCCTCAACCGTACAGGTGAGAAAAGGGGTGTCAGCGAGGGGGAGACTTGCCCACAGTCACATGGATAGTTCATGGAAGCTCACATTCAATGTTCGGTTCCAGTCTCTTGGTCATGCACCTTGAGGTATGATATACGTGATCTGGCATTCTGGATGCAAAGGAGGGACCTGCGGATTCCTGACCTTGAACCAGAACCTGGGGTGAGGGTTTTGTTAGAGGTGGAATTGCTTTTCCTCCTTCACCTCGGGTTCGCCCTAGAGGTGTGGCCCCACCTGGAGCTTCTCCACCGTGATGGCAGATCTCTCAGGATTTTCAATGCAGAAAACTCGAGAACCTTTTGCCCCTCTGTCCTTCCCCACCCAACCTGCTGGCTTGGGTAGGAGTGCACCTTGGTCTTTGGTCGCAGGGGGCGCTGACCTGGCCTCCTGAGATGAGGAAGCCTCTGCCTGGTACTGTCAACATTCTGTCCCTGGTCCTGGTGGGAGAGGGACGGCCCACAGGCCTAGCCAGGCTGGTTTGCAGCCGGAGCCTGCCCTCACTCCCCGACGGGTGTTCTCAGCAAGCTCTTTGCATCCACTGGTTCCCCTCAGGAGTTTTAGAGAACAGACATTAAAATAGGCCTCCGAAAATAGTGTCTCCAAGCTTTGGATCTGTCGTGCCTAAACTACGGTTTTCTCTCCTGCTGTGTGGTTTTGGTCAAGGACTCAAGGACGGGGAAGGGGAGACCGAGCTCACACCCTCAGCATTGTCCTTGCCAGGAATGGGGACACGGTTCAAAGGGTAGATAAGAAATCTAAAACCATTGAGTAAAGTTAGACTTCAGGACTCTGTGTCCCGTTTGCCAGGCCTGTCCCATTTCTGCACAGATAACCCCATTGTGTCGGGTCACCTGCAGGGCAGAGCTCTGTTGCGAGTGTCCCCAGCGCAACGGCTTCCCGACACCCGGAAGGTCACTTCCCACAGGTCTCTCTCGGCTCGAAAACGTCAGTGTTTCGTCCTTGTCTTAGTGGAATAAAAACCTTGGGGACAAAGGTGACAAATCTCTGGGCTTTCATCTTGAATGTCTTTGGTGTTTCTTCTGGCATTGAAATAAATATGTGGGTAGAAATATTTTGAATGTACAGTTGTGTGGTTCCATATGTGCTTCTACCTATCTGAGCTTCCCGGGGGGCGGGGGGGCGCAGTGAGTTTGTGTTCCGAAGCAGCTTGTCACGGAGGAGAGTTTGAACCCCCTCAGGCCCAGAGCCGGGGGATCCTCGCCTCTGAGGACCAGAGACTGTCACTCAGGGAATCGCTCAGGGAAGGGACCCGGGTGTCAACCCCTTACCCACCCCCCACCCCCAGTAAAATCTGGTCTGTGGGTGATAAGTCTGGTTCAACTCATGTCGTGCTGAATTTCAGCAGTTTTACGTTGTCTCCTCTCCAGGGCTCAGGTGGGAAGAGGTAACACTTGCTTTTCCCTTGTTGGTGCTCCTGAATTGTAGAAATAATGAACTATTTCTGTATTTCACTTGATGTTGAGTGTCTCTTTGATATTTTTTTTTTTAAAGGAAACAAACCCCGAACGCTGGTGATCATTCCTTGTATTTATGATAGATTCACTGCAGGCCTCAGTTAGATCAGACCCTTCTGGACCCCGGCATTACGACACGACTAACCGAAGTTCATTTCCAAGCGGCTGTTTACGGCTCCTGTGCAGCGTGTCCAGCCAGGCTGGCGGTAGGGTGGGCCCCGGCCCGCTGTGGGGTGGGCGTGGTCGGCCTGCTGGAGGGCCGCTTTCTCCACAGGGGTGCTAGGGAGAGGGCCCAAAGGGGCCAGGCCAGGCCTCCTTCAGCGCTCATTTGACAATCACATTTTTGTTGAAAGAATGATACATTTCTAGATTTAGAATCCAGCATCCACCCGAAAAGTTAAGTGACAAGATTCGTTTACCCGATGGAGCCTTAGCTGTTTGTGCAACGATGTGGCCGGGGTCTTGTGTGTTCTCGCTCATTAGTTGATGTGGCACTTTGTAACCAGGAGGGCCAATTTCACTTGCCAGCCTGTGTGTAGGACAAAGTGTGATTTCCTGCGCAAACTGCGGGGTGGGCTCTACTCAGACGTTTCCGACGTGCCAATGAATGAACTCCCCGCCAGCAGCGGTCTGCGAGGGCACGCCGACATGCATCCACAGGTTACGCTGGGAGCCCTCTCACTGTGGCATCAGTAACTGGCAGTGCGTCCGGGGCCGTGCACCTGGCATCCGAGTCATTTTGCTCCTGTTTGAGTCCCCTTCCCAACAAGCTGTAAAACACTTTACGTGTTACATTTTTTTAATACTGTAAACCTTGGAAAATAAACAGAAAACCCAAGGTGTAATTTGTTTCTTTTTCTGGTCTAGAGTTCTACATTATGGGGAACATTTTCACTCTTGCTCACTCGGATACCCTCTTAAAGACAACTTGTCTTCCGACTGGATGAGGGAGTCGAATCGCCAGTGTAACAAAAACTACCGCTTGCCATCATTTCACGGTCAAGAGCGTATTTTTAAATGAATAGACTACTGGAAATTAAAATCTTGGGTTCTAACACCTGGAGATGAAACGGGCCTTTCTGAGTAAATCAACAAGTGGGAAGAGATCTTAGAATCAAGAGTGAGAAAAGTGTCAGACCTTGGATTTGGGGGCCAGGGGTTTGCGGAGTGTCCGTGTTGGTTCGTTTGTGTGAGAGGCTAGGGAATTCTATTTGAATTAATGACTTATTTTAGATAGGTATCTTTAGAGGGAACTTCATTGTTTGACAAGGAAATGTTGGAGCTTGCCTTCCACTCCACCCAGTTGTCCTCTTACCTGAGCAATTGATGTGAAGATATTCCCTGTACAGAGTATTGATACGCTGTTTTCTCTGAGCCACCAGCCGCATGGGCAGAATTTACAGCCCCACGAGCAAACTCTGCTACAGAAAAAATGGAAGCTCTGTGCGGCATTAACAGAGATTCTCTTCTTTTTCACGTGTTGCCCACAGCACAGCGGTGGCACTTTGGAAGAGCTCTGAGGATGTCAGATGCTGAACTGTCCGGTCATGGAAGTGAAGTGAGGGAATGAGGGCGGCGTGAGACACAGCCGGGCCAGAGACGAGGCCCACTGGCAGTGGCGTGGGAACGGCCGCATCTCTGCTCCAGGGGAATCTGGGTAATTCCCCAGTGGGGTCCGAATGTCACCCAAGCATTTTCTAATTATACAGCCTGATGTTATACAGCCACCAGCTCTGTTTGACCTCTGGGGGTGTTGTCTGTATTTCCATCTGAATGTATTCCCGTGGTTCTGAGAATTCATACCATTTATCAGACAAAAGGAGAATGCATTTGTAGAAAGGACATGAGACCCTTTAAACCTTCCTGCTCCAGCTCTTGCTCAGCTCCCTGAGAGTCCTGGGGTGTCTCTTAACTTGCACTTAAGGTAAGATAGCCGGGACTTGCTGGGAGGCACAGCTGGGGAGGGACAGGCATTCCGGCAGATGGAACAGCCAAGCTTGGAGGTGTTAAGCTGTCAGGCGGCTCCCGCCAACTTCAGGCTCTAAGAGCAGAGGGGCAGGTGGTGGGGAGGCCGACCAAGAGCAGCTCACACAGGCCTTGCAAAGGAAATTGGCTTTGACCCTATGACAAAGCTGGACCTGACCCCCTGGATGCTTGCCACTGGGGCTGACCTGACTTCTGCTGAAATACCGACTGGCTGCCACCATCCCAAGATGGACACCCTGCGCATGCTGTTGGGAGCCAGCCGGCCCTGTGCTCCCAGTCCCTGGGCCCAGAGGTCAGCCTCCAGTGTCAGCACTGCTCTGACATTGCTTTCCTCGTGTGGAGGGGACACACCCAAAGGACCCCTGGGTTTGCAAGCCCCATCTGGTTTCTCCCCTCGAGCCTCCTACCCCACAGACCTAGGCTGTATGTTTGCCAATTGAAAACCTTTGGCTCGCTCTGTTGGCCTCTCGGTCTTTAAAAAACTTAAACACCTCCCAGGACTAGAGAGTCATTGAAGGGCTGTAAGTGTGTTCGTGGCAAGCTCAGCCTTTCATTTTGGAAAGATCGCTGGGTTGCAGCGTGTAGGCGGGTTGGGGTGGCAGCACCGTGGCGCCTGCAGGTGCCCAGTGAGAGGCTGTAAGAGCCTCAGGTGCCCAGGAAGAGCAGGTGAAGAGAGGAGTGGAGCCTGCTCCCCATTAGATGTGGGATGGGAGGCGCGGGAATGGCAGGAAGGTTCCTGGTTCGGACACTGTCAAGGGGAAGGGCCTGTTGCCAGCTCTTCCACTTCTGTGAAGAAGGACCTTCCCCTCCGTGCTGCTGGCCCTTTGCCCAGCCCTTAGTCCTGTCCTGAGGTGGAGAGAGTCACCTGGTTATGGGAAACGGCCACTGGTCCAAGTTTCTCAGGGTGATGTCCTTCGGGTCAAGTTCGTGTTGGGGGGCAGGGGGTCCAGTCTTTTGCTCCTCTCTCTCTATCCTCGACCACTAAGAGGCAATGGCCTGGGTCCTCTCCACACATCCGATTCCCTTGGGTGGCCTGCACTTGGAGGTGGGGAACTGGGAAACACATTCTCCTAAGCTCTCATTTACAAATGACTGCATTTCTGTAAAAATAGTGATTTTCGAGACAGCTGACTATTTGACCCAATCTCTCAGTTGGTTCAGATCTCAGTCAGGGAAAAAGGGTTACTTTTTAAGGGTGCCCCTTTACTGCCCCAAAGCCGTGGTGCTCTCAGGTGCCAGTGGGACATCCAGATGAAGCTGTGCCAGGGAGACTGTTGGAGCGAGGGGCTTAGGACCCAGGAGAAGCCTGGCTGGAGACAGAGGCGCTGAAACCACAGACTTGGGTGAGATGGCCCAGGGGTGTGCAGAGAGTGATGGTTCCCCATCCTGGCTCAGGTCTGTCCACAGTGACTCTGTTTAAAATGTGGGTGGCCAGGTCCCAGCCTGGGATGGGGTTCAGGGCTGGTGACAGGCATCCGTGTTTTCTAAGATAAGCTTATGCTTCCGATGCTGGCTGATCAGGGCTGAGAAAACCCAGCACGAGCAAGTTCAAGGACAGAGCCCCAGAACACACCAACACTTAAGAGGGAGGTGTGTGTGGGCCTTTCAGGACTGTCTAACCTAATGACCTACAACTGGTGGCATCGTCAGCAGTACAGAGCTCCCAGGCAATACCCATTGGGGCCTGGATGAGGCACAACCTTGTTATAAAAAGTCAAGCTCATTTCACGTGAGGAGATAGCATTTTCAAGAAAGATATTGAAAATGATTGTGCATTCTTGATAACACAATAAGTTACTTTTTTCCCAATAGGATGACCTTGCAGTTCTAATTATCTGACATTTTCCAATACTGTTCAAATTGCTATGACCTCCCAAATGAAATGAGAAGGGGTCCCTTGGCTTAATCAGTAAAAAGGATTATGGGAAATTCACTTGAATTCACCTGTGGGCACTATCTGAGGAAAACAGAATCCTTTGATTCCTTTATTTGTGGAATTTAATGTACTTTAAATCCTTGATTTAAGCGTAAAACAGGGATCCATTTACACTCTCTTAAAGTGTTCGTGTGACCTCAGGAAAATTGTGTGAGCCCTCTGGGTCTCCCTCAGTTTCATTGTCTGTAAAAGGGGGCGATAACCAGGCCCATCTTCGAGGAACTCTGTCAGCATTGAGATCAGATCATTCACGAAAAGCAGTAGCATGGTGCTCTAGGCCCAGAGCAAACAGCCAGTAAATACCAGCTTGAACAGCTCCTTCCAGGCGGTGCCAGCGTGACCCTCAGAGCTTCTGACACAGGAGTGCCACAACACGGTCTAAACTCTGTGCACGTCACTCACACTCTCCCTCTGAGAACAAGGAGATTTTCCCGGGCTGGGAAACAGACCATTTTTATGACCGACCACATTCCTTGACTGTTTGAAAGATTAGCTTCAAAGATGGCTTGGAAAACTTACCTCCCCGAGAGGTTACTCCAGGTAGGTATGCTGGGCCTGGCTGGATGGCAACGCAGGCCAGCTGGGGACGTGCCTGCCTCGTACTGTGAGGGGGAGAAGGGAAAGGAAGGAGGCCCTTATGCATGGGTATCCAGCTGTCCTGGGGAATTAGAGGTATTCTGGTTAATCAATTATGCAGCCATCAATTCAATAAAGGAATATCTACCTGGTGCTGGTGATACAAAAATAAATAAATAAATAAATTCCTTGCCTACGGTGTAGTGAAAAGATAGATATGGAAAGATGTGTTGCAGTTTAAATAAGCACGAAATGCCATGGCAACGGAGGGGAAGGAGGCCCCTGCAGGTCCCCTAGGCGGCTGGATAGAGGGTCATATCACTCATCCAAACTGGGGCTCCCCTGAGAAGAGGAGGGGAGACAGGGGAGAAGGTAATGCTCTCGGATTTGGTTACATTGTTTGAAGTGCTCACGCAACATCCCAACCCAGATGTCCAGAAGCGGCTAAATGAATGGGTCTAAGTCTGGGTTAGAGACCCAGACGCGGGGTCATCAGCACACAGGCGACAGCCGATGGGCAGGGAGGACACTGCCCTAGAAAGATGTGGAAGTGGAGGGATACTGTGGAACACTCACGTTTCGAGGGAGGGCTGAGGAAGGGAGGGCAGAGAGGAAACCCGAAGAAGCCCAGAGAGCGGGAGCAGGACCAGAGAAATCAGCAGAGGTTTTTCAAGATAGTCTTAATATTTTCAAAATATGACTTTAATGAGTTAGTTAGCTAGTATTCCATAAGAGGATTACCCCATTTGCAAAGAATTTGTGGTGTCTTACTCATGTTAAAAGACTGAGGAAATAAATTAAAACATTACAATTCACACTGAATGCTAAAACTACCGAGTACAGTGTAATTTTCAGAGAATTCAGAAGGCACTTGGGGTTGTTTTTTTCTTAGTGCCTCAGGGCACCGCTGTGACCTCTGCTTATTGCTGTCCGGGTCAGCCGTGGGAGTGCTGATGAGTGCAGAGTTGGTTGACATGTGGGTAGGCCAATCTCTGGATCCACTCCAAACGGGAAGGCAGAGGAGGGGAGTCCAGATCGGAGCTCAGGCTAGGAAGCCAGCCAACCCAATCATGGACACAAACCCATCCAAATGAATAGAACCCTTTCATTCCTTCCATTCTCCCCACTCCCAGGTGTGTAGGTGAGACTTGTCCCCCAAAAGCAAGTTCAGAGAGCAAATCAAGCTTCTACCCCAGTATCCTAACATCTAGAAAAGACGATGATGTCTATGGGCGTGAAAGCCTGCCTGTAGCCGTCCAAAAGCTTGCATCTGCGTTCATACTGGTCTGGCCTGCACTTCAAACAATCAGGTTAATAGAGCCAAGGGAAGCTGATGGATAAACTTGTTTCCAAGGCTGAGCGTCTGTCCGTGAGAGGGCTCCTAACTGAGGTCCCCAGGCATGGGCTTTGTGGGTCCGCTGTGTCTTCCCTGGGCTCTGATGGTAATAAGGTCACTCCACACCTGCGAGTTGGCAAGCTGTCAGTTCTGTGGCTATCAGAGTCAAGGGCGACAAGTAAACTTGAGCAGGGGTGTTGGGCGGTGTTCTCCCGGCACTGCCCTGATCACTGATGGTCAGACAAGGCTCAGGGGCTTCTCCGTGACAGCTGGACAGTCAACCTGGGGACAGTTCCCCACCTGCCCCCGCTGAGTGGGAGGACTGGGTTTGGAAAGCCATTTGCTGAGGTGTGCCGCTCCCGGTGCGGAGCGGGGGGGCAGGGAGACGCTGGGGAAGGGAGGGAGGCTGGCTGGGCCGTCCGTATGGAAGTGGGAGGCCATGGTTTCGTTTCCATCAAAGCCAGGTGGAGCCGGGACTACTCATCATCCTCGTCGCTGTCATCAGTATCCTCCTCCTCAGAATTATCATCGTCATCGTCATCGTCATCGTCATCATCATCATCTTCAATGTCATCATCCTCAGTGTTGATCTTCCCAGAAAGCACATCTTCGATCCAGTCTTCCAGCTCCTCGGCTGTGGGCAGGTCGTCGTCGTCTGGAATGTCCATCCAGACACTGTCGGCCTGCGGGAACAGGACCAGGGAGTGAGTGGAGGTAGGACGAGTGAGCCAGACCAGGGGACTTCGAGGGGCTCTGCTGGGTGGGCCCCAGGTCACTCACACTTATCATAGTGTGGGCACACCGTTCCACAGGAATGCCACATTGCAGAACAGCACATGCAGTCTCCCGTGTGTGTAATATCGAATGGTGTGTGTGTGTGTGTGTGTGTGTGTGTGTGTGTGATATGTGCAAAGGCTGGGGGAGGGGAGTAGATAGGAAGGCGGGGCCATGGGGAGTGAGCTGAGACTGACAGCTCCTGCAACCCCTTCCTCCTTAGTGATGCCGGTTCCCCCACCCACACCCCTGTTTGTGCCTTGCCGCCCACCCTGTGGAGTCCCTCCAGGTCACTGGCACTGCCTTGGCAGAGCTCACTCCCTACCCGAACTTGCCCACTCTCCTTACATGAGGCTGATACTTCGGGGAAGCACTGGGGGTTGGGAGGGAGCCGGGAACAGCACAGTCCCAGGGGAATTGAAAGTCAGTATTTGTACGAATTATAATTGTATTTGCATTGGTTTTTCCTCTCTGACTCTATACAACATACCTGTATACCAATACATACATTCCATTTTATAAACAACTTTCTTAAGGAAATCCAGGGCTATGCATAAGCTGATACTACTAGTAACCTTTGGTTCTCAGTCTTTTGTGTTGCTTTAATGATACTCTGCACTGGTTTCAGTGCACAGCGTGGTGAGACAGTCACGTACTCGACAAAGGGGCCTCCTGGCGTTGGCAGCGCCCGCCGGGCAGCGCCCAAGTCACTGCAGCATCAGGGGCTGTGTTCCCTGTGCCGCACTCTGCATCCCTGGGGCTTTTCTGTCTGCTGATTTCTGTTCTGTACTTCTTACTTATAGGTTCTATTCCATACACGTTAAGTTTCTGGTGGGACGGTCACGGAACCACCACCAGCGGCTCCCACGGGGATGAGACCAGGGATGGGTCAGGGCCGTGTGGGACGCTCTTGCTTTTCACCTGATGTCCTACTGTTCTGTTGTGAAATGTTCTAATTTGAGCAAATTTTTAAAAGTATCATTATTAATATAACAATAGTTTATGAAATACCTAAGTGCAGAATTCCCTAGGGGACTGCACAGCCACTGAGAGGGTGAAGGGACATAGCTAACTGACCCATTCACCGGAGGCCCCACCACAGTTAGTTATGGCTCTCGTGGGCCCCCTGTGACTGTCCCTTCCTGTCCACTCTTTGCCTCTTGTGTCTGTCCCCTTGCTGCGTTGTCATGGTGGAGCTTCCTCAGGTGTCTGGACTGAGGTCTGAAATTCCTCATGCTCGGCCGGTCCGCCTCCCCAGCCTTCCCTGCCCTCAGCACAGCGGTGCCTGGATGGCGAGGAGAAGCCCACCAGCCATGTGGCTCTCCCCCTGACTTTCTGGGACCCCCATCCCCTGTCTGCGGTCCTTGCTGCTGGATGACAAGCTATCACCCATTGTACAATGGCAGCTTCCAACACGGGTTCCCTCATGCAAAGAGACCTTGTTTCAGGGCACTGGAAGAAAATACAGAAGAGTTTACTTGGGTGGAAATTTCCAAATACACAATGAACCAGGCCAGGCTGGCCCCATAAGCGAAGATGTGCACCCGTGGAAGGGAACCATGGAGCCATGGGTTGGGACAGGCTCAGAGATGAGGCTAAGGCCACCCTGGCAGTTTCCTGAGCTTGGGCAGGGCCCCAGGTCCTGCCCACTCTAGCAGGGACTGGACTCCTTGCCCGACCTCACAGGCAGGCTGCGGGGGCCCAAGCCAGCGTTCATGGGGCGTACTCACATCTGTCACATTCACCACCCCAATCTGAGGCTTGAAGAGGTCAATCTTGAAAGTCTTTTCCCAATAGGCAACAAGCTGTGGCAACAAAAAATAAAATTAGCCCATGGATAGAGGGCATTCCCTGCTAAAATCACTGTTTGTGGTGGACCCACCTGCCATCCCATCATAGAAACTAGGTCACCACTGGTTAACGGGCTCCCCGACAGCTGCGGGCACTTAGGAAATTGAAGACTTGCCCCAGCCCTCAAGCCCTTTAAATAAGCATGGGGAAAAAAAGGATATCCTAACACAAACTATGCAAACGTGTAATATGAAAGCTTCTACAGCTGTAAGGGCGAGTATTACGGTAGTGGTTCAAAGTCGGTCCCCAAATTGCTCTTTTGTAGTTTATGTGTGGTGGCAGAGACCTTTCCCTCCACCCCTCCTTCAATGTCCTATTTAAAAATCCCTTACGTCGCGCCTCTCTGCCTCAGGAGATGGCTGGGCAAACAGCGGTGTGCCCTAAGTTAGCATGTGAGAGTAGGGCTTCTTCATCCGTCCAGGCGTGGGTTCCGTGGGGACTAATCTCTGACTGCGGCAGGACTGAAGGAGTATGGGCCAGGGGGGCAGAAAAATGGAGGTGTCTAGTGCAGAAAGTCCCCCAAGCACACACGTAGCCTGATGGGGCCTGGGGATAGCCAGGAACCTGGAAATCAGAATAGTCTGAAGATTTCTCCTTTGCCGAAGCAAGGCAAGCACACAGAATGGGGCAGGAGAACTGCAGACCATCGGTCAGCTTAATAGTCCAGACAAACTGGAAACAAATCAGCCAGCGGTCAAATTTATAACATGTGGTGCCTTATAAGACCGTGACTTTGTTGTGATAGCCCGACATTGACCTCAGATGTCACAGCAGTCTCTGCCTTCGACTCGCTCGTCCTGCATATAGGACTGGGTGCCAGGACCTTGCGATCCCTAAAACCCCTCGCTTTTGTCTGTTTAACCACAGTATGGCCAGTCGTGACCTGTGTACCAAATGAGAATTCCAGGAAGAAGGTGAAGTTACCATTTATAACCTCGTGATAATGAAACTTGTCTTGGTTGCCAGCAGTTAGCTGATGCGCAAGTCTGTGGACCAGTAGACAAGTCTGGCATCACGTGGGCCTGGGCTGGAACGTCACATCCACCACTGACTGCTCTAGCCTCTCCAGCTGTCATTGCTTTCATCTGTGACACAGGGATCGCCACCGTCCCCACTTCACGGGGCTGTTGACAGGAGCAGAAGGGATGATGCAGGCAGAGAGCTTGCCACAGTTCCAGGCATCCAGTACAGTCCACCGGCTCCGCTTGTGTTTGCTACCACCAGGCTCGTGCATCGGATCAATGCTGCTGGTTCTCTGTAAGCGTAGCCGAGGCTCTCTGATCCTTGGTTGCTGATGCTAGTGAGAGTTCAAGGCTCTTACACACTCCAGTCCAGTGCTGGACATCACACTGGGACCTGGGAGGACATGACGAGAGCAGGGTCTCTCCCTCCAAGAAGCTGCTGCTTCTCTCCAGGAAGTTCTTATCTCTACGCAACATGTTCATGCCTGGCTTCCATTACTCAGTGACCCAGGTTGCCACAGAACTACAGCCCCCGCTCAGAAAATGAAAGAGGCTGTCGCCAATGGGTGGTGATGGATGACAGCAGCTATGGGGCTGCTGGCAGCCCACCTGAGTGGGCCCCAGAGAGGCACTTCTGGGCTCCAGGCAGTGAGAACAAGAAGTTTAACCATGTCAGGGGCAGCACCAGGCCCCCAAGTTCACGTTGCTTCTGTGGCCAAGATCTCCCACGCTGGATGGGGGTGGCCACCGGGTTTCTCCTAGTGTCCCTCCCAGTTCACATCCTCCTTTGTGTGACGGGATCTCAGACTGGACACAAACACGAGGCTGCGAAGGTGACCAAGGATGGGGACCCGGTCCGAGCAACTCACCAGAGGAAAGTCGTCCGGGTCAATCCATACGATGCTAAGGTCGGGGTTGTCGGTGTTGTCCCGGGCGACCTGTTTCAGGATCTCCAGGAACTCGTAGCCATCTGCAGCAGGATCGAGAAGGCGGAGTGATGCCTGCGCTTGCCTGGCTTCCGGCGTGGAGAGCCGAGGCTGCGGTCTTTCCAGGGGTTTCTTAAGCCATTGGGTACGCACCCTCAATTATAGGATTACTCTACAAAATGAGTCAGACAAGAACTCCAGCCGCAAAGCAGCTTACTCAAAGACAACAATACAATATTTAAGTAAAGAAATGAGCAGTTCACAGGGAAGTGGCTGATTCCTAAGGCAAGGCTGAGCCCCAATGGCTAACCTGCATGTGACAGACAGGTGACCGCCCGGAGTCAGAAAGTTCAGGAACAGAGCAGAGGAACCCATGCCCAGTCCTCAGACCAAGTGCTTGGTGCCCTGTCTCCGCACCAATACTTTGCCATCCCTTGGCGTTCCCCATAGCTTTTGTTCTAGGGACCGGGAGCATTTGGTCTGGACCCCTAGTTTTCTGCAACTTGGAATTCCTAAAACCATCACACTAAGTGAGCGTTCTGATTTACAGTTGGTTTCATTGTTTTGAGATAGTAAATGGGGTGTTCCTCCCTCCCTCCTTCCGTGTGTGCTCTGCCCTCACCCTATTCTGTCGGAGCGTTCATTGCCCCCAGGGGAGGGATGATTCATAAGAAAAGTAGAGACAAGCCTTGTGAGTTTCAAGAATATTGCTTTTCTTTTCTTTCTTTCTTTTTTTTTTTTTTTTTGGCTCTAAATGCTTAAATCTTGAAGGACCAGGAACAACATAAAATTTATGCCATAAACAAACATTCTTCCCAAATGCTTAGCAAGAGAAAGCATGCACTAAACCCTCAGCAAAACCCCTTCTCTGGCTCCCAACTAGAAACAGAGTTTAGATTCAGGAAAGTCCCTGAGCATAAACTCAGTGCCTGTGTGTCTGTACACATCCGTGTGCACAAATGCAGGCCCATGTGTCCACACACAGCAATGCCAGCGTGTCAGGCAGCCCTAGAATATAGGACACCCAGAGGCTCTGGGAGAACCGCCATGCGGAAGCCCTAGGGCAGCCAAGCCAGGAGGCCCCACTGTCTTCTCTGTGCTCCTGAGGATCACAGACGACGCTGACAGGCCACACAGATCCAGGGACAGGATGGAGGGAACCGCAGGTGGCTTGGGAACAAAGCTAGAGGCCAG